>VZTO01027600.1:0-126346 GCA_013400615.1 Syrrhaptes paradoxus
CACCCACTTGCTTACCTTCTATAGGAATGGAATTTAAACTCACCTTCTAATGGCTCCACATCATGTCAATTTTGCTTGACCAATAAGTGCTACTTAAACATCATCCCTCATGCATCAATGCCACATCTCAGCAGTTAAGGGACTTGCAATTGTCACACTTCTCAGTAATAAGCTGTCACGGCCAATGATTGCAGTATCACCATAACAAGAGGGAGGAAAAACTCACAAGACTGCTCACTTGCAATGTACAGCATCAAATGTCTTAAATAACCTGAGCTACACAGATTTCAGCTGGCACTGTGGGCAGACAGCTAAGCACATCCCAGGATCAGTACCTGAGATTGTATTCTCCTGGCANTGTGAAAGAAAGATCCTCTCACGTATCCTTTTAACATTTGTTTGGCAGCTATCAACGGATTTTTTTCAAAGGATTTTAATTCTAGAACCAAAGCTATTATATTGACCCGAGTCTCTCCAAGCAGAGTTTATTCAGTATAAACCTTTGGGCTGCACAAGCTGAAAAGGCTCACATTCACTTGTCAGAGAAGAGGAAGGAGACACAATGACAATGTCATCAAACAACAGACTCATACCACAGCAGAGATCATTTCTTTGATCAAGAGAATCACATCCTGAAAGCCTGTAAATACCAGCACTCTGCACTGTCATTTACAAATGGAGATAAGTTTAACACTGAATTGCTACTGAACTTATTTTCTTGTAATAGCTGCTGTACATAAGGAAGGTGGCAACAGTTTCAAATGTTCAGTCATGTGCAATTCCAGTAGATGAGATGAGAAAACTTTTCTAAAAAGTACTTAAATATTTAATGGGTCAGAGTAAAACAGCAACAAAAGCAGAGATTGGGAAAAAAGCCACACCAAACATAGGATGCAATATAGCTTTAAAATGATTGCTTAGGAGATGGAAAACCGGCTTCAAATATAGAGAGGAGTTGAACATGGACATTGTATAAAATCCACGAAGGATAGAAGGATGTTAGAATAAAAGGAAGGACATCATCACCTTCTGGTGCTGCAGCTTCCCATTTCACTTTTTCCCCTGAGCTCAAGAGGATATTGGGATATATTATTTTTGCCTCTGATCTATTCAGGCACTCTGAAAGGCAAATTTCTAAAAGAGATTAGATCTTCCCAAAATAAAATAAATCCCTCTACTCAGTAAGATTTTGTAAAAACTTACATTCAAGAAATGTTATATTCTATTTTGAGAAAACATTAACAAAATACACAAAGGAGGGGGAAAGGAGATGGATTAGACTGAAAAGTGCCTTCAACATTCAGCACTCGGCAGTAGCTCCTGCCCTCACATCACAGATCAGTGCTATTGATGATGCACCGAAGGGTCCACTTGAAAGAGGACCCAGAATGTCAGGAATCATGATTGATGGTGTAATGCAAGTTGTGTTTAGAGAGCAGATACCCCTGTTTACACATAGGTTACCTGGAAACCATGTGCCAATGGCTATTTTTTAATTTACATGTACAACCTCACAGAAACATTTCCACTACGTGAAAGATAGCGTACAGTATTTCACTGTGGCTTTTGGTTCCACTCTAATGATGTCAAAGTCATACATTTACATTTACTTGAGGGCCTGCCAGTTCCAGGAACACTACAGAAATTTGTCACAGGATGCTACTTTGACGCTACTTCAGTGTACCTTTAGAACTATCATTCTGTTGGTATTTTTCTAAGCTTTCCAGCTGTAGAAATCTTGAACTGAATAATGTGTGTTGCTGGTTAGCTGACACGGAGCTGAAGAAGGTGACTACAGCATTTAAATGTTCCCTAAGCTACAGTGACACACGCAGAAAGAATGCAACTGGTGAGGCTGCAATACCGGGTTATAAAACTCAATGTAGCGCAGATCCTTACTCCTTCCAAAAAGTTTTATAATGGCCACACACCACTTCTGAGAGCTTTCTGACTTACTACTGAATTTATTTCTGGTTTTGGACCCAGATACGCAGACACCTACAAAGGAGGGTTAAAACAATACAAGATTAACATCAATACCAAAAGAACATGTCTCCAGTTGCACTAATCCCGATTGTTATTATAACCACAAGAGACCCTACAGTTTTTACACTGGACAGGAAGTTTACAGCAACTTGAGTTCTGTCAGACGAGTAATGGATGTGAATCTCAGAACAAGTTTCTCTATCAAGAGCACCCTTCTCTTGGCTTTCAGCTAATCCAGTCTAGGAGTTACTGGTCACAGCACTCTCCTGCCGTGCAAAAGGGGCAGCGTTTAGGGAAACAGTCAGTGTCATCTATAAAAATAAATTATTCCCAAAGAGATCAGTAATTTAAAATAAATTCTACAATTGCATTTGCTTTTCTTTGAAACCAGGAATTCTGATTTTTCTAAAATAACTGCAAATGCAAATTAAAATTTAATCTGTCTCATACTCAGTTCTAATTACTCTCCTCATCATTGTTGTATGAGCAATGGTCCCAGTCACTCTCACAATTAACTTTGCAAACTTTCTTTATATTTAAAAAAGCCTTTAGGAGAAACTCCTATAGCAAAGTTGCTCCAAGCAGTCTTACCCTAGTAAATGAGCTCATATCATTAGTGATGGGAGAAATCTCGTTAAACCTCATTACGTGTGTACATTTCTTGTGTTGGTTTCAGATTTCTTTGGTTTACAAACACTGACTCTCTATATATTTTAGAGCTCTTACTTCTGGACCAAACTGAGATGAAGAAATCATTATAATATTGCACCATCAAACTACAGGCTGCATTTTTGGACAGTAGTTTAATTGAGACTTTCACCAAAGAACACCCAGAACACTAAAGTAATGGGAAATAGATCTCTTTTCTTGTCAAAAAAATGTCAATAATAAATTTCACCCCAATTCTCTACTGGTCTTCTATTCATTGGGAATAGAAATGTGCTCCAGGCTTTTGATGGTCACATATAAAGACACAAATTGCCAGGAGCCAGGCTGTATCCATTCTTTCCCCCAGGATGGCAACTACAGCCAGCCAGGACAGTTTAATACCATACCTCACATGTGAGCAACACAGCGTGTGAAAAAGACTGTTGATGTTTAAGAGCCCCAATTCCACCTTTTATTAGCACCTACAGCCTGCTGTGCCCCAGCATCAGCCACTGCACTGCAGACACACACAGTATTAAAATAGGCATTTCAACTTTCGTGGTTGCCAGAGAACCATCTAGTTTCTGGTTACCTTTGTTGAACTTTTGAATGTTCCTATGCACACTTACTACTCAGAACAGGTCACACAAGTCTGTGGTTTTGCCTTCGGTTCTTGCAAACCAAAACGCCTCAGCAAGAGGAAAAAAACATTCACAAACTTTACAGATGCTGTGGTCATTCACTTATTTTCTGGAGCAAAGAACAGCTGTACTTTAAAAAGTGCAAATAACACTAAAGAGACATCTCAGACAGGAAGTAAAAATACTGATCTTTAGCTGCTGTCACTAGTCTCCTCAGAATCACTATCGCAACATTCAATAGGAACTACAGCTGAACTTCGGACAGACTGGTGCTAGCCAAAATAAAACCTGGCCAGTAAGTAAATTCTCTATGAAGATGAAGAATATCATAGATGTTTTAACAGCAGAAGTGGAGAGGACACCAGTATTTCATCTCATAAAACAGAAGTAGAAGAAGCACCTTCAATTATTTATTTGAAAAATGCTGACCAAATTTTGTCCAACCTCATAAAGAATCTGAAATGCAAGGTGTCAACTTACGTCAGATAGGATGCAATTCCCCAAATGAAATGAAGTTTTAAAATGAAGTTTTAAAATGCAGTTCCGTGGCTCAGGCTACTCCATTATTGTCTGAAAACACCTTTTACAGATAGATTTCTTACAAAGATAGTTCAGTTCTTTCTTATTCTTACAAAGGACACAGTCTATACCCTCGAGGTAAACATAAGGCTCAGTTATAACAGAGACTGGATAGCTGGTCTCCTTCCCAGGTTATGCCCCTCTGTTTTCACATTTCTGGAGCCCAGTGCTTCCATAGAAGTTAATCACAAACACAGCCCTCACTGTCAGCAACAGTTTTTACGTCACTATGATTCAGCAATCACTAGAGTCATTCTCTAAACTCTTCCTGTTTCAGTGGGTATTTTCTATCATGGCAGGACTGTGGAACATTAGCACAGCATCCTCCTCTGTGATGCACAACTCTTTTTTTACTCACACTCTTTTTTACTTTATATTCACAGTAGACCACACAAAGCATCACATTAGGTCCCCAAAAGCTCAGGAGTACTACTCCTAAGCTGACATTCCTGTTCTGAATGAACTTTACCCACTGAGATAAGTGGGGTAGCGGGGAAGTTGCTGCCTTAAGAACAGAATTGTAAGACAAATGCAGTAGAGCAGATTCACATGCCAGCCTGAAAGCCCCTGAGTGGATGGTTTAAAAGCCCAGGTAGCAATGTGTTCACAATTCAGAGTTTGCTTAACTACTTCAGTACACAAAAAGTTAGCAGAATATGAAAAAATTAATTTTGATAAGTCCTGCATAAGCTTCCTGCAATTACCAAATAAAGTGCCTCTACAGCTTCTGCCTTACCAAGGTTATTATCAGTTTGCTCTTGATATAAGAAAGCTATTTTCATGTACTTACATCTGCTCTCAGAAGGAAGAGAAAATGGTTTGTGAAGTTCCCATTAGCATACAAAAGCAGCAACATCTGCTGGGAGTTTTAAGAGGCTTACTGCTGTCACTTAATCAGCACCACAGGCTACAGTTGGACCCCTCTGCCCTCATCAGCACTCAAGGTACAGTTTCAAGAGATGAGGGGATAATTTCACCACACAACAGTTCCTGCAAGTCTTCTGTATCTATAAAAACAAGTCCTACTCTTACTTCGCTGAGGACAGGTAATCCACCTATGCCAATTTCTCCTTGCATAAACCTGTAAATAGTAGCTTAAATCATTAATCCTTTCGTATGATAGGTGATTTCGGTGAAGTGACATTATAACAAGCAAAGACACAAAACCTAACGGTGAGCTCGCTCCCATATGCTGTAGCTGTAGCACCATCTAGAGGATTTGAGCTAGAAATTCCTCAGAGCATGGGCAAAAAACCTGGGAAACCACTCTCAAAAGTTGTGAAAAAATAAAACTTTACACAAAAAAATATTTTGAGCGAATTTTCATTCTAACACTTATCTACAGAGTAACTTTAACATTGTTTCATACGTGCCCACATAACGTACTGTATTTCTTAAATACTTTCTCAGTTTATGAAGTTTGGATTAATGGAGGTAACAGAAGATTAGAACAAATAAAACTTTACCAACAGTCAGACTGGGAAAGATCTTTATCTCATCCATTACTTGCTTGCTACAAGACCTTTTTCAGGTGTAGAAAGACAGGACCTTCACTACAGTTTTGTTCACAACCTTGCAAGGATGACTAACTTTACTCTGTTTTCCTTAATTTCCGCCTTTTTAAAGATCTCTGAATAAAACCAAAGCCAAAATTCAATCAGGAAAAGGGAAATGGTTTTTACAATTCAATAACAGAGATTATGTATTTTATTATACTTCTAACACAGAAGAAGGTGCTGACAGCAACTGATTGCTCACTGCAGAACTATTAAAAGAGGAGATGACAGACAGGTACAGCCCTGGAGCCCTACTGATTATTCTTTCCATCCATAGACCCCCCCGGACCTCACTTTGACTACTTCCAGCTTGGCACACTTTCCCTCATAACTTAACTCTGCTACTGCCACAAAACAACACTTTTGCTCCTGAAGCCCTCTGGAGGTAAAAGTTCAAACCTTTTGTTACTTCTACACAGGTCTGAGCCAGCTGCTCAGAGCCTTAAAGACCAAGAATTAATTGAGAATATTCACAATGTGATTGCTCCACAGAGTTTGTGGGCAATAAATCCAAACAGTTCCTCCCTTTCATTGGCTGATGTGTGACTGACCAGCAGCATGATTTATACTGGCACATCTGCATTAAAAAAAATAACTAAAAAAAAAAAATCAAACTTCTGTACATTTAAACACAATTTGTATTTCTCAAAATAGTTATGTAATACTAAATAATCAGTCATTTATTTGTAAGAGCTATATACTAAGAATGGACTCTAAGCTTTCAGCTACTATGCCACATTTTCTGCTTCTACCAAATTTCTTTATAACTGTTTGGCTTGAAATAAAAGCATAGAGGAAAAAACTGAAAGAACCAACTGTGCTGTCATCAACAGCATCACTATTGGTTATGTCTGAGTTCGTTGCACTTTATAGGCCAACAAAACTAAAAATTTCTGGAAATATCCTGCAGCACAGGCAAGGGAGCTATCACAATAGCTGTCAGACCTTTAAAGTTATTTGTAATCAAGATTAATGGTTACAAAAAATGAAGTTCTTCCTGAAATGTATTGACTTATGCTATTTCATAATGGCTGGCAGCAAATCAAGATTGTTTACAGTACTTCAGTCTATCTCAGGTCCCTCAGTGTGTTTCACTCCCTCCCTACCTCTTTCCTGGGTTCAAGCAGCAAGGAAGGACTGAAACTCCCACGTACTTAGCAGCAAAATCCTCTTCCTGCTTTCCACAGGGAGAACTGCATCTTCTGTCATAGCCTGGAAGAAAAAAAAAAAAATATATATATATATATATGTAGTTTTAGGCATTTCCCATCTTTCAATTTTTTTCCTCTATCTTAACTATAAATGCAGAAATTAGTTCAAACACCAGACCACAAGTACAAGCACCTGACGTTTAAGCTTCTCACTTGCTCCTTTTACCAGCAAATATTTAAACTTACTCACAAAGATAAGAATTTGCAAGATTCCAGTCCTAGATTATGAGGAGTTTCTGGTTCTCAAGCAGTATCGCTCTGTTCCTAACACTGCATTCACTACTGCATATCAAAAGAATAATTATGCTGCTTGGAATCCGAATTCTCAGTTAAATTTCAAGTAACCAAGAAAATATTTCCATTTGATGTTATGTGTCTAAGTCTGAGACAAAGCCTATCTGAGTGTCTGTAAATGTCTGCATGTTTCAGTCTTTCATGCTGTGCATAAATAATGCTTCCAAGAATAATCCTGCATCACGCTAGCTGTCATTTTGGCTCCAGTTCAGTATTTTTGCAAAGCTGAGCTGATATTTTTATTGTTTTTAGAAAGACACATAGGCATCTCGCATCTATGAAGGAAAACAGTGGTCTTGAAAGAAGCCTTGAAAATAAAAAAAAAATAAGAGGGCAGCAGAGTAACTGGAAAAACACCTCCTTTTCATTTTTCTAAATCCCTGGAACTGCCCATACAGTTACTGGGGATAGGATCACCACAATCCCTTACTACACATTATCCTATAGTGTACTGACTTTAATCAGACTGCAATACCAAGGATCACTCCTGTGACCAACACCAACAGCAGGACCAGGTTTATATTGTATAATCTATAGGTTTTCATTTAAGAGCCTCTACTGACTGTATTAAAGCAAAATTGCCCAGCAGATGTTCCAGTCAGATTCAATAATCATGCACCAGTGCTTCCAATTGTTTGAAAAAAATATCTGTAAAGATACCACATTTCCAAAAATTCAGAACAGCATAGTTCTTACTGTAACAAAACTGCACAGGTGCATCAATGCAAATCTCACTGCTGGCTAAACTGTTCACAGGTGAAACTCAATTCACACAGCTGAGGCAGTGACTCATGGGGACCAGCATCATCTGCAGGCAGTGTTCTTGATTGCCTCCCATAGCACCTCACAGGACACTGGGTTAACTCCTAAAACAGGAGATTTTGAAATAAATATACTGGTATTTCTGTCAGTTTTTCCCTTCCCTCATAAACCAGATTTTCAATTCAGCTATTCACTTATGTGAATCCACAACAACTTCAACAGAACTGATTTATGCTGGCCCCTGCCAGTCTGAAACTTAACAAATGCCTAGAATAATACTGTTGCAACAAACAGGGCAACCCCACACACCAAAGCTATTTTCTCTCCAACACAGGGCCATAAACGGCATTAAATTATGCACTGATGTATTGTTGCAAGTTTCAAATACAGTTGGGTCCTTAAAGAGTTGCAGAATAATAACTAGCTTGTCAATTTGTTCTTAAGACCTCTCTGTTTAGGAAAACTGGGGGGGTAGAAGAGGGGGGCTGCTGCCTTCCCCAAACACCAAACTTTGTAAACTTGCCAGCTCTTCAGAGCAGAGCAGCTAAAAATCACTCCAAGGACAAGAACCCAACAGAGTACACTCAGTAAGACTGGCCCCCTTCTCCCAAAAAGCCACCTAAGAGTCTGTGGAAGACACCAGTGCTGTTCACCCTGCGCATAAAGACAGCTCCTCAAAGGGCTTGCACGGGGAGTTTGCTCTCCTACTATTTTGGTGAAGGAGAAGAGAAACGCACAGGTAACTCGTTCACACCACAGCACTGCAGAAGTAGCCCGCGCCAGTCTGGAAAGCCCAGCAAGCTACAGCAGCACAGGGCGCTTCTTCTGAAGGTGATTTGTCTAACCGTGCATGGCAATTGCAGCACAGCCAGGCTGGAAAGCTTCCCCTGGTGAAACACAAGCTGCACACCCACACAGTACCTAACGCTCATGGAAAAACAGAGAGCAGACCAGGCACTGCTTGTACAGAGGGGGAAGAATACTTCCTTCTAAGGACAGTCACTAAACTAGCATCCGGTCAATATCAGCCCCAGCTTTAAAAGAAACTAACAAAAAACCACCCTCTACTACAACAATCAAAGCAACTTGAGTCCCTTTCACCTCACCTACCAGCCAGAGTCCACCCACAGAGCTCTGCCGCCACGCTGTCCGAAGCAGCAGTCCCACTAATGGCCGCAGCCCCCCTGGAAGCACTAATTACCCCTCGCTGCCCTGACCAGCCGCACCTGCGCCCTCCTCGCGCCTCCTCTGGGCTCTTACTGCCCCCCGCCATGCTGCAGGTGTCCCTGTCCTCATGCCTCCCAGGGGTCTCTGCTGGCTGCCCCCTGGGTGCGCTGCAGGTCCTAGCACAGACCCGGGCCCTCCCCTGCAGGTCCCAGCACAGCCCCGGGCCCTCCCCTGCAGCCCGCAGCGAGGCCAACCCGCCACCGCCTCCTCGCGAGCCGCGCTCGGCCCGCGCCGCCACCCCCGCCCTCGCTTCCGTCGCTCGGTAGCAACAGCAGCGCGATGGCCGGGCGGCGGCAGCGCGGCGGCTACACGGCCTCAGTAATGGCGCTGCTCCACCCGGCCCGGCCTCGGGAGGGGGAACGGGGTGGCCGGCGGCCCTGGGGAGCGGCTGGGGGCGGTGGGCAGAGCCCCGGGGATGCCTTCAGGGACGGTGGCCCCGCGGCCTCCTCACAGGGCCCGCGTCGGGTGGGTGCTGTGGGGTCCGCTAGTGTCGTTTCTCCTCACAGGGTGAAGTGGAGGAAACCCTCCAGAGGATTCAAGCCCACAAAGGGGTTACCGCATTGATGGTTATAAACCCCGAAGGTAAGGTGTGCTCTGCTGTCTCCAGGTAACGCGTGCAGTGCCGCTGCAGCACCAAGTGCAGGCTCTGAGGTGCGAACACAATCCCCTTGGGATGTTTTATGAAGGTGTCGATTTTTCAAGAATGTGTGTTCCGTCTTCAGACATGAATATCTGGGTTGTGGCCATTTCTTGAAGCTCTCCACATGATGTGGTTTTTCATTCAAGTTTACGGAAAGCTGAAAAGTCAAGAGCCTTGACATAAGTCTTCTCTGAAGAAATAACTGGGGGCATCAAAATCTTAATTTAACTTAGGCCGTTACATGTTGTTACTTATCCCTCTTGTGTAACTAAAGTAAACTTCATTTTTCAGAACCAGATCTTGAGTATCTCTTGGTAGGTTACAAAAAGGGAGATTGCGTGGCACTAAGCTGTTGCTTTTGCTGGCATTTTTTAGTCCAAAATTCTTTGTATATGCAAGAAAATTCACTAGCACTACACTCTTCCTCTGAAAAGTTAGAATAAAAACATCAGGACAAAAGCGTCTACAAAACAAAGTTGGTCTTCTACTGTGTGAGCCATTCCTTGGCCCTGCCCAACATTCACAAGTTCTTTAAACTGTGTTACGGTGTGTTGTCACAGGAGGAGGAGCAAGCTTGATGTCAGGCCAGCTTCGACTGTGATCCTGAAAATTGCAAGCCAAAAGTGAACCTGCTCACAGGAATGAATTTTCAGATGCTAGGCTTCTCAGGTTAATCTGTTTTAATCATTCCCTTACAAAAAAGATGACTCACTCGATTTACCTTGCCCATAACTTAGGTGACTTCCTTCACTTTTACAATCCCCCCCAAAAATCTATTGCACTGGCAGCAGTTTAGCAACAGTAGGCAAGAACATTAAGAGGGAAGCCTAAATGTTATTTAGTCTTTAGAAAATGTGGACAATTTAATTTGTGTGCCTGGACATGTTAAGTGAAATGTGCCTTTGTTCACAGAATAGATGATGCACGTCAAGAAAGAAGTGCATAGCCTGGCAAATAGAAACTGAAGAGCTGCTTTGTGCCTGCACATGCTCATGTCTAGATATGACTGTCACTAAGCTGAATGCAGGCTGGTTTCAGAACAAGTACTGTTTCAGACAGTTTTTGTAATCAGTTTCAGTAAACAGAATGTGACTTGATCCAATGAGCACTTAGACTAAGCTGCAAATGAGAAGCGAACAAAATCAAGCACTTAGATAACACAAATGATCCTTCTTGAGCTTGCAGAGTGATATGTTTCTCAAGGAAAACCACCAATGTAATCTAATAGAAAAATAACCCAGGTTTTTTCATGTTCTGTGACTTGGAACAGTTGACTACATGGCACAACGTTGCTGAAGTATGCTTTCCCACTCAGCAGCACTACTGTGGCCCATCTTTATCTGTCGTTGTTGTATGGTACGGAGGGCAAGCTCAGGTACAGCTGTGCAGAGTTAGGACAATTTTGATTTGCAGAGGAGGAAGAGCCTTCCACTTATTTTTTGCACATTGGACTATTCACGGCAAGGTATAAATTCCCCCCTTGTCCTGTTCAGACTTCCTCATCCTCACAAACTTGTAGAACATGTAGCCACACTGAAACCAACAGGTAACAATAGTGCAGGAATTTTGGGATTAGTTTATCATTTAGAAATGTTTTGACACTAGATGCCAGATATAAATTGAAGAGTTTTACTTTGTGAGGAAGGTACCAAGAAGTTAGATTCCACAAACATAAAGTAGGTGTGTAGTTGCAAGATTTTGTAACATCCCCAAATATCCATAATTAGCAATCATCAATCTAATTACTTCAAATCTTTCTGTAGAAAACTAAATTTAATTTCTCTCTATCCTGAAACATTTAAAACAAGTGTACAACATAAATTAATCACAGTAAAAATAGTCAAACCAGTGGTGCAGTAGGGAGGTTTCTTAGGCTGTTCAGGTTTCCTAAAAAGATTAAATTCTCTGTTCTTCACTAACATAAACAGTTGTCTTTTACGAAGCTTTTCGTAATAGCATAGGTACACTTAGGTGTAATAGTGTGCAGATAAAACAGCAAATTGAAGATTCCTGATACAAGCATTGCCTGTTATTTATTTTAATGCTCAAAGTTTATTTGCTCATTGAAACACTATGCTAAGTGTCCCATTTTTATTTGGAAAAATCTCATAAACTGTTGCTATCCTTCTCAGCTGGGCAGGATCACACTACAGCATTTCTAATGAAGGATTTATTTGCCTTTCTCTAATTTGGGTGGCAGAGGCAAAGATAATTTGTCCTAAAGTAAGCATAGCTCATCTTTAATCTAAGGATGTCACTAGTGTCAACTCATTTTCATGTTATTATTAGACCTTGGAGGATCATTTAACATTTACCATTTTCATTTAAAGTGCTGTATTTGTTGAAGCACTCATTTAGATACAAGGTCATATAAACTTGACACTAACTCATCGCTGCTTTTAAGTGACTTACTATTTCATCCTGTGATTACATAGATATTCTCATGCTAATACAATGCCTGGGAACACCTGTTTGTTGCATTAAAACATCAGTTTCAATGTCTGTGTAATAAACATTAGACACAAAGGATGTACTGTGGTGTTCCGTACACTTCCCTGCACTAGACATCCTATTCAAATAACGCCCTTCTAGGAAAATTATGGAATAGTCTAATATCTGAGGTGGTTCTATTCTTTCTTTTACTCCCTTGCCTCTAATACTTTACTTGGCATTCACTGGTTTTGCATGTTAATTCTTCTTTTGTAATCAATCTTTTCATCCAAAGTCATATTATTCTATTTTTGTATTTCTGTCCTGTCCATCTGGAAGGCACAATATAAATGTATGCAAAGAGAAAATTGCCTTGCCAGCTTGTAATCTATTGTCTTTGTTAGATGGTCAAATACATTTTTTTATTAGTGAAACAAGCTTATTAAAGCCAAACACTTCTACATGTGCTGGATTACTGTGAACCCTGTTTTTAGTTTCGTCTGGTAGCCTGCTAATATAAAAAGCATGATTTGACAAATCATTGATAAACAATGATTCATTAAATCATCAAAAATCAATCTTGACTTAAGTGGTCATATTTTTAATAGTTGGGATCAATACACTGTGTGCTACCAATTGTCAATATTTTGTCGCTAATTGGAAGGGATTGTTCCAAGAGTGGATTTGCTTATCAAATGCAAACGTGCCATTTCTACCCTTTGATTGCTCTCGGTATTTCACTTGGAATGTTAGATTCTTGCAACCAAGACACAAACTCGGGGACAGTGTTTAAACTGATGAAGAACCATAACTGGGTAAGTACTGCAGAAAGGAATTTGAGAGGTATTTAAGAGCCTTAAACAGCAATTAAGTTTTTTTCAAAAGTTTCATAAACTCAATGTTTAATTGCCACTGATTAATATAAATTATACTTTTAAAAGCATGTTGATACCTGAAATCAATACAACTGCTTTCTGCTACAAAACAAAAAAACCATTAAATCTTTGGTTTTTCCTCTTATGATCTGCTGCATATGAAGAATATGCAACTTAACTGAATGTTTATTAGAAAATTATTTGTTTGCAGGAATTCCAGTAAGAACAAATCTTGATCACCCTACAACAGTCCAGTATGCATATCATTTTCAGCAGCTCATCATGCAAGCAAGGAGCGCAGTGAGAGACATTGATCCTCAGAATGATCTAACCTTTTTTAGGATCAGAACAAAGAAACATGAAATTATGATTGCTCTAGGTAATATTTCTATTAAAATAACAATAAATTGTATGTCCTTTGAAGTTTCCTTTAATTCTTCATGAATAAGGCTACTGTATAAAATGCATTTTGAAAATAAGTATATGAAAATATAACCATATATTCACCGTGTAACCAGATGTGTTAGGATTTTCATGTACAGAATTTATAGTATTCAAGCTTGGAGGCAACAAAACAAGTCCAGATCTGATCAGTGGTCTGGTTTCTGTGAGGTTTCACAAAGGAAAATTGGACATATATATATACCAAGTAGTATATGTGTGTGTGTATATATATCTATATAGTATTAAATGCAGCATATCCATTTTAGCTCAAAACAGGTGCAAAAAATATATTTTTCCTAAAAATTATTTTTTACTTGGTAAGTTATCATGACTTCCTAGCCATAGGTGGGATTTGTGTTGCTGGTAAGTGTGCAGTATTATCACCAACATAGTAACTGATATAATTATTTTCCTTAAAACAACCAAGGGAATATATTTCCACATAAATATATTTTCAATATAAATTCCACAACCAGGGTTGTGATTGGCTGGGGAGGAGATCCTGATGTGTGTGCTAGCTAACCAAGAGACTCATGGTGTGTAGGATTTTGACAGTAATACCCAATGAAGGCATGCAGAGCAGAAAGGAAGCTTCAGGGATCTCCTCAGCACGGCCACTGGGGAGGGCGCTGGCTCAGAGCTTGTAGCGATGGGCAGCCTTTCCTGGGGTGCTCCCCCAATGCTGTTTTCATAGCAAATGCAGAGCCAAGGTACTGCACTAGGTGTGTGTTACCTTGCCTCGCTGGTATTATTTATAATGCTGCTATGAAACCAGTATGTGTGAAAGAAATCTGGCACTGTCATTAAGTGTTAACATTAGTCACCAGCTGATACTAAGTTTAGAATGTTAGTTTAGTTTCTGTTTTGGAGTATAAACCTAACGCATTTTTTAAATCATGTTTCTTGCTCATTGATTTGAACTGATGCATTTGGTTCTGATTTTGCATTTGTCCTTCACCTATTTTTTAGAGGTGATTTTTTGACTAGTAACTATTAAAACATGTTGACCTGAAAATGAGTGGTATAAAAAGTGAAGCTTTTTTGTTAACAGGGAGATTAGTTGTTCAAAGGCTTGGTTGTATTTTCCTGTAATAGAAGATGGCGAATGACCCACCTGTAATTTATATTAAGTTGCTTTTAAACTTCCCTGGGTTTTTAGAATTGGTAGGCAAAGTCTGGGATGCTTAGAATTTATTAATAGTAGAAGTCTATTCAAATCTTTTATGCTTTTTTCATGCCCAAATGGGGTTCTTAATTTTGAATAAACTGGTTAGTGAACTGAAAGAAGTTCTCTGCACCTGCAGAAGAGGCTGCAGATGTCAAAAGTTTTTTATTATAACAAGTGAAAGCTTCCAGGTGCTAATCTTGTGACTTTTTTTCATCTTGTTTAAACATTTTTACAGCTTCTTGAAAGCAAATCTGCTGCTTACTAAAATAGTTTTAATATGGTATGGTTAAGCTTTATGACACAAATTTTTTTTCTAATCTGCAATCTCAGATTTTTGTACAAAGTGCTTACATTTTCTAAATGTTTTTATATAAATGCTATGGCTTTTGCTTGTTTTATAAACAAAAAAAGGTTGCAGAGGAATAGATGAATAAAGATCATTTATCAGGAAATAAGATAAAATGTTTAACTAAATATTTTTATATCTTTTTGCAGAGAACGAGTATCTCCTGATCACTATCCAGGAACCATGCGAATAGTCCTACTACGGCAATGCTTTTAGAGATAGCAATGTAGTTCTGCTTGTTAAACTAATATTACTTTGTTGACTTTTCATACCAAACATAGCACTAAGTAATTTTAAATAAAGTGTAACTGTCGTGACTGAAATGTTAACAGTTTAAAGTTCTCTGTTGTAGCTGTCTTAATTTGTGTTTCAGCAAGTTACAAGACGTATATCAAAATATTGTCCGTTTATCTTGATAAGCAGAAGAGCAATAATAAAGCAAAATGCTTAAAACTCTCTTTAATGGATGTTCAAGCTATTCTTGCAATTAAATCATTCTCTGTACATTTCTAATGTTATGTTGGAAGAGAAATCATACCTTGTGGGAAACCGTAGACCATGTGTATACGTAAGTGTATAGATGTGACCCTATGAACTAGAGTAACCACAGCTCCAGGAACCAAAGAACACAAGTGTAGCTGATGTCAGCAACAATGGACTGGATATTGCCCTGTCTTTAAATTTTGTTTTTTAAGTTTTCTAAGGGAAGAAAATTGAAAGAAAAAATATCTTTTATTATTTTCCAATTTCTACAGATGGAAACAATAGTTTCATTTAATATTTTCAGTACTGAGAATTTCAAGCACAGTTGAGCCTGCACTCTGATGCAGAACTACTGTTTGTTGGTAACGGTAAACAGTGGTGTAATTAAACCAAAACATTCGATAACTAGTTCAGCCTTTAGATCCAATATACAAGCTGCACTCCCTAGTGACATGGGACAAAGGGTGGGTCTGAAGCTCAGAAGGGTTCCCAGATCAGACCAATGTTTATACAGGAGCCCCAGGGACCAGACAGGCATTGTTGAGTGCCTTTAGAAGGCCCCTGTAGGGTTAAGCTACCTACAACTCCATCCTCTCCTGAAGATGTGCTCTGTCAGTGCCCAGGATGAGTCCTGCAGCTGATGTGCCCTTCTGGCTGGGGGGGAGCAGCACAGAACTGGGTGCAGCACCCATCTTCTGCCCGCACCGTGTGCCTCAGGTGAGGGTGAGCAGGGCTGCAAGCTTTCCTCCCTCGTGATCCTAAAGTGTGCTAAGATTTGCACTTGAGTGTACGCAGAGACAGTGTGAAAGTGCAGGGAGTTTGAGCTGACCTTGTGCTTGAAAAAATATCCAGTCACACTTGTACTACACATCATCTCAGGTTATGAAGATTATATTTACATTTTATTAATTATTTAAACTTTAAAACTTCAGATTGTCTTCAGCTGGCCACAAGAAGTTGGTTTTTTTTTTCTAGATATAGGAAGGAAAAACAACAAATGCGTGGGATGGCTATGATGAAAGGGAAAATGACTGTTGAATACTGCTCAGGGACCTTTGTAGTACATCACACGAATTGTGGCTGAGCTTATGAAGCTGATAAATCACCGCACGTCTTGGTGGATATGGAGTCAGCAACCCGCTATGAAGGCTATGTTACGTATCACTCAAAACTTGCACAAAGGAGTTATCAAAGCCTCGTTGGATTTTTTTTCAGTTCTGAGTCTTTGCTCAGATTTTGCTGAATTGCACGGAACAGCTGTATTTCACTGACAAATCTGCGAGGGTTGGTCCTGGTCCTGAGAGCAGAAGGTATCTGAGCGCTGAGGTCTCAAAGGCCAGCAGGCAGATCCCACACCCAAGCAGTGGGCGGTGGGGACCATTCAGTGTTGCTGCATATTGAGAGGAAGCGAAACAAAAGGCACGGTGTGGCACAAATACAGCACAGCAATCCAGCTGGGCAGGGCTATTCCAAATTTTAAAGACATGTAAACCAACAGGACACCATTGGTAGCAATTAGTGTAGTCAGTGTTGTGCCAGGAGACTTTCCTTACCACTGGAGAGTTTTTCAGTTGTGCACTGGAAAACAACTATTTTAAGTTGTTTGTAATGAATCGATTTATCAATATGTGGCAATGCTTTAATAAAACTAAGTTTTTATTTCTTATAATTTTAAAAATCCAACCTGTTTCTTGCTATGCATTAGTGAATATTTATTTTACTAATATCCTGGCATGTCGAACACCTATCGTTTCAAAGCCCATATTTTTCATTTCAGCACACACCCAAAACTATTGCTGAATTCCAACTACAATGTGTATTTGCAGCTAGCGGTTTTGTTTCTGTAGTTTTCTCTAACAGCAATGAATTCTGTGGAGATTTCACTGTGTAAGTCCAGAAAACTTCCAGAATTACAGTCCCTATTACATTTTTTTTATTGTCAAAAATAATATTGGCATTGCGATTTCCAACATCATTGAGAAATGTTCTTCAGCCCAAAGAACACAGTAGTGCATCACAAAGAGAAAAGCTCAGTGTCTGCCAACGTTCTTTCATTTTTGTCTTTCTGATACAAGTGTTAGTTCCCTTTACAGACTTTAATCCAATATTTATTAAGCAGCTGATGATTGCTGTAGCTTGATAAAGCACTCAAAAAGACACTCAAGCCAAATCATTAAAATTAAACACATGCTAAATCATTTTGCTGAAAAGTGTTTTTTATGTGGAAAAATGGCCTTAAGCAGATGCGTGTTGTTCTCCAAGGGCCAAACGCTGCTCACAAATTAGTTTCTTTCCCTGTTCCTATGAGGCATAGATGCAGATACGAGGGCAAAGTTTGGTCCATTTATAATGATGCACACAGCAACAAACGCTGCGCAAACATCCGACTGAGCTCTGCTCCTGCCAGCTGCTCTTACAGGGCCGTCGCTAATCGGGTTTCCTTGAAAGCACTGCAGTATTATACCATTTTGGCAACATCTTCACTAGGGAGCATAAATTGAAATACTCCATTTCATTCCCTGGTAATTTGTTTCTATTTTCTGTTAGCAACAGCAAGCTGAACACGTGTAAACTCTTCATTTAGGTCTTTCAGTAGGAAATGGCAGCAACAAAAGCTGTGTCTCTAACAGTGCTAGCGGAAAACCCTCCTCAGTCATCCATCTGAACAAAGGCGGCCATCGAAAAGGAATGGAATCGCCCAGACAAAATACAGGGAAATACATTTTTAAGCTATTTGAGCACCACAAAAACGTTGCCCCAAGTCATTTAAGCTGTCATCTATGTAAACCAGCAGAGATTGTATTAGTTAACAATTAACTGAGGGGAGGCTGAGGGAAAAAGTAGCATGAAAGAGATTAATTTCATAAATGATCATTTTGTCAAGGGCATGTTGAGAATGTCAAGAATGGCTGTTGTGCATTGAGAGCCAGGGCCTGGGTTGAACTGTAACATGCTAGTTAGGCAATCAGCCAAGGAATAAATTATGTCAGTATCGTGTGTTTGGGGTTCTCAAAATAAACTAAAATAGAAAGTTCTCAGAGAACCTCCCACTTTCAAAATAAAATACCTTGGCTTTTCCTTAACATATCGTTTTTCAAAATGCATGGTCACTCGTGGGACGACAGCTCTGGCTGTTGAATCAAGGCACCTCATTCTGCATTTTGTTCATCTGCCAATTAAATATATTTCAATATTTCATTAAATTCACATAAATGCACACTCAGTGGTAGTCTGGCTTTCTATTAAGTTACTTGGTTTTTTAGACACACAATAATCATTTAGTCCGCATTACACAATGCATATAGAAGTATCAAATGGTGTATTTTCCAGTTATACTTTCAGCTTAACTCAAGATGTATGTAGATCTGCAGTCTTATGTTTGTACATTATTTGATTGTGTATATGGGATACAGTGACACAAACTGTGCACAGACTCGCAGGAATTTATGTATTTGTATTTTGTCAGGTCTGGTAAGGGCATTCTTGTAACAGGATTCTTAGAAGGGAGTGTAACGGTGAGGAAGGTGGTATTAAATATTAAGTCCAAATGGTCTGCAGTGGACAGTATTCATTAAGGATGTTCACAGTTCACCTAGGAAGCACTAAAAAGTTAAATATTAAATTCTTCTACTGCCAAGGAATGAATTATCAGACTGTGTACTTTGTCAGATATTAATTGCACTTGCCAACATAATTTCAGTGAGAAGTTCCTCAGATTTAGTGATGACACAAGGCTTCTTACACAGCAGCATTATATATGAGTGGCATAGATATGTGTATATATGTATATAAAGCATGTATACATAATTACTGTTAACTTCCTGAGAAGGGCTTCTTGGACCACACTGGACTCTCTAAAGAAACTATTTGATCGTAATATTAATAACAGAGAACCTGAAAAGGGCAGATTAGTACAATATCATAGAATCAGAGAATAGTTTGGGTTTTTAGACCTTAAAGATCATCAAGTTCCACCCCCCCTGCCGTGGGCAGGGACACCTCCCACTAGCCCAGGTTGCTCAAAGCCTCATCCAGCCTGGCCTTGAACCCCTCCAGGGATGGGGTATCACAATCATCTGAAAAAGCAGTTAGGAATTAATATTCTTTTCGAGAGTTTTTCAGGTATTTTTGGAATTAAACAGTGACAGCAGGACTCTCAGTAACAGAGGGTTTCCCTAGCAAGAGGAATCAATCCCAGCTCCGCTCTCTCAGCTCAGCAGGACACAAGTTCTGGAGGGGGACCTAGAGAAAAATCACAGTTTTCCTAAATAATCTGATGTCATCCTTTTAATTATGTTTTAATTATTAAGTTACAATCTAGAGAGAGCAAGATAATTCCCCTATTGATTTTTCAAATCTCAGGCAGCTAAACTAGCGTAGCCAGGAGAATTCCAAGTTTGTTTTCCCTTTGCCTGGCACCTGAACAAATTAAATCTCTCAGTTTGTAGAAAAATTAGGTCATAAAAACAAGGTTCACTGCAGGACTTCACAGTATCCATGGGAGAAAGGAAGACTGATGCTTGGAGAGAAAGCCTAGAATGTCCTAAGTTAATTAAGCAGAACAGCAGAGGTACATCGTGTATCTGTTCAGATCGTGGCGTTGACTTGAATCTCTCTAAATTTCATGACACTCACATTTGTGGACACAGTGGGACTCGGAACAGACCCTTGTAAAAATGCAGTGACTAGCAGGAAAGTGAAGGCCACGGGGAGATCTGAACTGATTCCTTGAGCTTTGCAGACAATTTGAGGGAAAAGGTTAATTCTCCTTCAGGATGCAATGAAGCAGAAAATCAGC
Organism: Syrrhaptes paradoxus; assembly: GCA_013400615.1. Lineage (NCBI taxonomy): Eukaryota > Metazoa > Chordata > Aves > Pterocliformes > Pteroclidae > Syrrhaptes > Syrrhaptes paradoxus. The sequence continues at coordinate 20,089 of VZTO01027600.1, forward strand.
TAGTCCAAATACACACAATTTTCAGACAGCTGTGCAAATTAAATAATAATGAAAGCACTCAGAATTTATTTCTGAAGAATTGTCAATAGGTACATTGAACAGGGTACGCTACTTTTAAAAGCAACACCCACTTAAGACAAAATTCTTCAAAGTGGATGTGTAACTAGAGGGAATGAGTTGTAACTGCCCCACATCCCACTTCGTACGGGGGGCTCTCAGCTCTGCGTATCGCTTTGGGTAGTGCTGTAGTAAGGAGAATTCTTCCTCTTTTCCAAAAATACATAAGTCTGCCTTTGACCTGAGTACCCTTTTAGCCTCCCTGGCTCTGCACCTTTGATTTCAGTGGAATTGCTTCTATCTGAAGCAGTTAAAATACGACACAAAAGATACCATCACCTTGAGTCTACGCCAATTGGGTCAGAAAGAAATCTCAACATGCTTTCACTGTTTTGTTTTTAAAGATACAGAGCAAGACAATAACTGCTCTAGGCCACTCTTTGGTGATGATGTGCAGAAGTCAGCATCAGTTACCAGCTGGCAATAGGTTGACAAAATATTGTTCCAAGGCCATGCTTGCAAAGAGCAAAATAGCTGAACAGAGGTTCAGGCTAAGAAAGTTTGCTGTAATATGGCTCATCATTAAAAAAAATGGCACTCAATGACTCTATGCATTTTCAAAGCACTACAGGAACACAGAGAAGAATGCTGCACTGGAGAAGGCAGAAGGAAAAGCAAAGACTCAGCTTTCTTCGGTATTTATGTATACATCCTCCACAGTTCAACCAACGAAGATGACTGCAAAGTATGACAAAAAGGCATGCATCCATTAGCAAGGTTCAAACAATTTAAAGTGACTTTTCAAACACATAAGGAAAACTCTAGNAGCTGGCAATAGGTTGACAAAATATTGTTCCAAGGCCATGCTTGCAAAGAGCAAAATAGCTGAACAGAGGTTCAGGCTAAGAAAGTTTGCTGTAATATGGCTCATCATTAAAAAAAAAAGTCACTCAAAGGCTCTATGCATTTTCAAAGCACTATAGGAACGCAGAGAGGAATGCTGCACTGGAGAAGGCAGAAGGAAAAGCAAAGACTCAGCTTTCTTCGGTATTTATGTATACATCCTCCACAGTTCAACCAACGAAGATGACTGCAAAGTATGACAAAAAGGCATGCATCCATTAGCAAGGTTCAAACAATTTAAAGTGACTTTTCAAACACATAAGGAAAACTCTAGGATCCAGTAAATTATTCCTTCTCCTCCTGCCCCTTGTCCTAAGGGGAGCATGCACGTGTCGGATGAATCCATCTGTTTGTCAAACTTGTTGCTGATTTTGCCAAAGGCTACCTCAGGATCTGGTCTCGGGAGCACTATCTGCTTCTTACACACTAAATCACAGTGTGTGCCGTACAACTGCTGCTGAACTAAGTGCTTAAACATACTCTTCTGCTACTATCAGCTGGAAATCTCATGGCCACCTTCTACAAGATCTCTGAGCGATGAGTGGCTTGCAGTGTCTCACTGTCTGGTTCAGGCTAAAACCTGGAAAATTATAGTTCAATAGAGATAATAAATAATGATAAAATACTTAAATTAGTAATGAAGCTGTACCGTTTTTGTAAGGAATTCTTACTGACAGTTGTGAAAAGCTGCCAGCTTCCTTCTAATTTACTCACTCATGATTTGTAAGAGAGAGCACCCATTGCTAGAATCACCCTTTTGTCTGAAAAAAATCACAGGTGTAAGTCCAGAGCTCAGTATCGGCCAAGTGTGTGAGTGCCAGCACGTGTCAGGACTCTGGAGAAGAAACTGGAAATGCTCTTATCTCTAAGCAAGTGAAAGAGCGGACCTAGACAGAAAAGTAAGAAGTGTTCCTGGTTACGCAAAGATTTTATTGTCTGTGACATTTTGTAAAAGGAAGTTCATAGCTAAATCATAATCCAGATAAAAAGAGACTGACTAATCCACAATCTTTACAATTCCAGATTATTGTTAATTGCAGAATATTCTAAGGGGACTTTCCCAGTGTGTTATTCCAGGAGTGTTCACAATATACTTGCCATAGTCTATCTCACACAACAAAACCATCCTTGGCCTAAAGGGCTAGCAGTCTGCACGACCAGTTTTCTTCTTTCTACCAGTGTTTCAGCAGAATAACTTCACTGACTTAAATTAAATTATTCTGCATTCATACAAGCTTTACTTTCCCCTTGTGTATTCCACTTGGGAAGAATTTCAGAAATAAAAGAAAGACTCATGGTTCAGCAAACCACAAAACAGGAGAAGTTACAGTCAAGAAAATTTAGTACCCGCACAATATCACTGCATTTTTTCCAAACAGTTTTATTCCTTCCCTTTAGAGAAACAGAGGAACCACAGAAAATTTCTACTTATTTACCCTACTGCAAACCATTAATAAGACCACTGTAACTCTCCCTTGGCTACCAGCATTATTAGTTTCCCTAATTTGTTGCAGAAGTGCCTGTGCTCATGCACTAGTACAATACATGGCTGCTGAACTGGAGCTTCGTTGTAAAGAGAAGATATGGAAAAGGTTGTGGTTTTTAGAAAGAGCAGCTATGAAGCCACTAGCCTATTGAAAAGGCTCTTGATATACCGATTATTTGCAAAATTTCATACATTGCAACCTCAGAGAAGCCAGCACTACGGTAGGTAGCTAACGGACAGGTTTCTCTGTGCACAATGGGGATGTTTCACTGGGTTTTCATGTATTTCACACCCACACTATCTCACTTCAAGTAACACATTTCACCTTCTGCTTTGGGTTAGAACATCAGAAAAACACATTTTAAAGGCACCAGATCTTGTTTTCAGCAACTCAGAGTTAAGCTTTTCACCCATTTTCCCTCCCCTGCTGATCTCTAAGATAAGGTATGAAATTTTTCCTATTGTCACAGCTTTAATACTCAGAAATTTATTTTCGAGTGTTCCATTGATCACCATTTCCTGTGGAAGGAGGCAATTTCTACTTGCACCATTTGCCTTCAAAACAAGCAGGACAAGGAGAGAGGGATTTACTCACGCACACCATTCCTTCAGCCAGATGCCACATGAGAGATTGCTCTGATTTGTAGTATTTAGACTGAAAGCATCAACCCCCCCAAAAAATTCATAAGCCCTTTGGGTGTGGAAGTGGGTTCCCTGATTTTCCAGGGAAAGGTAGAAGGAAAAGGAGATCCCTGTTTAGGGGGAAGAGTTCCATTTTACAGTGTCTTTTTTGACTTCTGCTGTAGATCATGCTCAAAGACAATATTTACTCAATGCCTGTGGATCAGATAAGCATGGGGAATAATGGATATACAAATATTAAATGTGCACACTACAAAAAAAAAAAGCCTCACATGAAAATCTGGCAACTGAATGCCTAAATTAACATTAGCATATTCAAATCAGGGCTTTTGTGAGCAAGCCTGCTATCTTCAGCTTCTGTTTCACAAAGAATAACAAAAGTGGTTATTTTCTTAGAGCAGAGGAAGGCATTTCAAATAACATTTTGAAATTAAAAGGCCTGTTTCCTAAACAAACACACCAGCATAGGCAAGCGATGGGCTTTCCTTCACCCAGTATCCTTTACTACACATAAGTATTAATGTTGCTCCAGGAGATAAAGGAATCTAGAAGGTGCTTCATAATTTCAGCTCTACTCAGACACCTGTAGTGACAGACGTTTCTAATACAGATAAGAAAGATGCAGCGGATATTAAAGCGGGACATCTCCCCATCTAGTCTTTTGTTATTCTAGCAGAGATTTACCTCCAGCACTTTCTCCATGTGGCAGAACTGGTGTCGGTTATTGCAGATGCCACCGTGGTGTGCCCGAGAGGACAAGGCATAGGTGTGTGTTAACACTCGCCGTCAGTGAGAGATCTTCTATCTTGCACATTATAATAAAAGAATGGGGGGGTGCGAGCCAGCGGAGAGGAGAACTGGAGGAAAGAAGGAAGAAAAGAATTTTTCACTTGCTCAATAGGTAAACAAAGGAAAATTTAAAATGTCTCAGATTATGCATTTTCATTCATATGCAGACTGGTATTTGCTTTTAGATATGCAATGTTTAAAAACAATATCTTGCAGGCAAAGATGGGAATCCTTTTCCAGTTTATAGCACGTTCCTGCTGTGGCATCACCCCATTTCTTAATGGTAACGCAAGCCCCTGTGTAACACACTGAAACCTGTGAGCAAACGCTTGCATTTCTTTTTCTTTTTAAGTATATTTAACTCAAGAATCCCCAGCGATTCACAGCCCACAGGCTGAAACCAGCTTCATTTGCTTTCTTGTCTGGCCATTAGATGGCAGGCAGCTGAACGACCACTGCTGTGCACTGTGTCCTTGAGTTTAGGAAATAAGCAGGAAAATGCTGCCGCTCTCGGAATTAGCTCGCTTCACATCCACTAACGATAAAGTACACAGCATCCCCAAGGCCTTCAAAGTCCCTTTCCCTCTTTTTACTCCCAAACCATACATTGCAGCAACCCAAAGCCTGTAATAAAAACACAGAACAGCCATTCCTTCCTCCTTCCCTGACAGTCAGTTGCACTCAACTTTAAGCAGAAAGCATCATCCTAACCTCCATTCCCTCCCATTGCTGCACTCATGATTAATCTCTGCAATGAAGTAATTGGTCTCATCTGAACTATGACTGATTTCCCCATGGCAGGATTTCTCAACAGTACGAGAAAATGCCTGATGTTGCTCTCCTACTAAAGAGCTGTTTAAGCAAGGGAGTATAACCGCATGCTCAGAGCCTCCTTTAGAATCAGCACTGCAATATTTGCAGGGGTATTTATCTACCGCTGCCAAGCAGACTTTGTTTTTCACAAGCCGGTGATAACATCTACGCACACCTGCTGACATTGGGAGCACCTCTGCAATGCACAAAACCAAATAAAAGCACGGAAACATGTCTTATAAATGCAATCCATTCCTGTTCTTCATATATATCCATATGAAAACCCATTTCTTGTTGTAATTGCATTGCTAATCTTCGAAAAATGCCAAAAAGATTCATGGAAAACTGCTCCCCTCTGTCACATCAACAATATGAAATTTCCATCTATCGTCATTTCAATAAGGTGGACCTGGTAGTGCAACTTTCTCACTGGTGAAAGACCTATGAACATATGCATCAACAGCCCAAGAGACCTTCGCCAACATAAGCTGTGGGGATAGCGTTACAAATCCATTTTGATTACCTATGGCCTCTGTCCCATATAAACGGCATCCAACTGAACCAAAATAACCCTGTTCTTGCACATTGCATTCTTGCACAGCCTTTCACGGAGAGTTTCTAAATGGAAGTCCTGCAAACGTGAAAGCTGCTGTAAAAGAAAGGAGTGTCAGGTTTGTGCATGCTTTTCCAGCAGCCCAGTTTCGTGACCTGTTTGAATAATGTCTGTACGAAGCACAGCCAAGTGCAAGTTAATGGGAGTTTTTATCTGTGGGATACATTCAGAGCGGGGGTAATGCAAACACCCCATGCACCCGCACACTCTGCATCTGGTATATTCCTGTACGCCAGCACTGAAGGCAATGCCAGCTTTAGCAAATGCGGTCAGCGTAAGGTATCTATAGGAGGAAATTTACAACAGAGGTAGGAGCCATTATAAAAGTCATAGTGATTTACAGAACCACAAAAATTATATCAGCAGATATCAACATCATCTGCTAGCCATTCATGAGCTGTATCCCATCCAACACTAAACTTTCAAGAGATTTTCTTTAAAATTCCAGGACACTTTGCAATCATCCTAAATCCAGATAAAGAAATGAATGTTTATGTGCTGTTACCTGAAGCATGGAGGGACGTGCTTCAAGTAATATAAAAGGTATAAAACCTGATTCTAAAATTGTAAAAGGAGAAACGAAGCCCAACATAATACTTTGCAAAAAAACTCTCCAGTTGTGCTTCTGCACGACTTCTCATAATTCTATTATTTGAAAAGGTGTTGGACTGCAGAGATCTCTGTTGGTTCGCCATGGTCAGGCACAGCTGAATATTCAGAGAACAGAATCTACGCTGGGTTCAACACTAGGAGGGCCCAGATTTAAAGTTAACCAGCCAAGACTCCATCGCTCACCCAACACTGACCCGTGCATTGAATCAACCCTGTCCCCTTGCACAGCCACTTCACCCCTAAGCCGGGGATTGTCCGCTGGAGAAACAATTCCTTCTGCATATTGAACTTCAGGGCTGTACACTACACTATCTCAATCAGAAATTAATACTTTGGCGTGCCAAGATTTGAAAATTTGCCCAAGAAACGGAGACTACAGCTGCTAGTGCCCAGTAATGTGCTACGTGATACTTCAGGACCTGTCTCCAGTTCAAAGGTTCTTGCACCACACTCTCCAAACTGGGCACACCGTACACCATGGCCAGCCTCCGCACACGCTGCTGCCAGCCTCTGGATACTGACCTTCACGTGCGGCCATTATGGAATCTGTCCTTTAAACGTGGACCTTACTTTAAAATTATCCTTGTGTGTAACGAGTAACACTATTTAATTCCACTAGAATGTCAGGAGATCAGGAGGTGTCTTATGGCCTGTATTCCACACGCTCTGGAAATAATTTTAACAAATACTGCACCAGAGTTAGTGTGTTTGCTGCACAACAGATATCATCTACGTATGCTATCCTTCAATATACGGAGGGATAAATATGAATCCCACGTGTGGGAAATTGTTAATATTGGAGCACACAAGAAATCTCAATGAACAGCCTCATAACATATTATTCATTACACCTAGTGCCTGAAGACCAAGAGCTCCCCTGACTACAGTATAAAACCAGTTTACTCACAGTATAAACCATGATTTCAAATACATGTCCCAACATAGCTAGGTACCCTTTAGGTTACCACAGAACAGCACAACAATGTGGGTTATTGTTCAGTGCAGAATGCCTAAACGGGAGCAATGGATCACTTACGAACATCACACTTTGCTTGTGTCTTTTATCTCCTTGGCACTCTCGTATCCCACATTTCCAGACCTAACTCTCGCACCATGATACCACTGCCTCATCAGACCATTAGTTCTTCCCTTGCTTCCCTGGACTGTAGGCAAAGATTGTCTTTTAATATATCTTTATTTAGCAACACTAGAAATTTTAACTAAGTTGAAATACACATTGCGTGAGTTGTACACGCTAATGCTCGCTCAGTGCTGTTCTATCCTGGAGACACTCACAATATGAGCCAGAACTACAGTTTTCAAAAGTGCCCACATGCCTCTAAAGCCCAAGTGTTTGAAGCAGTTTTGTCACTTTTCTCTAAGATTTTAAAAGCCTGACTACATTTTGGATTTGCAATTTTATGGGCAAAAATACTTCTGGGTTAATTCTGCATTTCAGTTTAGCCCAGCTGGATGTCTCAAAATTTTTCAACAGCATTAGCATGCATGTGTGTGTGTGTTATCACTCCTGTTACAAAACTGCTTACATACCACCCTTTCTAGTGGCTCAAAAGATCTCAGCAGGATATTCATGTACAATTATTTTCACACAGTCATCCTCTGCCCAGGAGAATTTACATTGGCCTGTCGCTGGAAGTAACTGCTGTAAATTATTTTTGGCTACACATAAAATGAACAAACGCACAAAGACCACACGATGGATAAATTCAGTTAAAAACTCTTAGAAGCCATTATTCTTCATTCTAGACTACACATGACTGATTTAACAATGTTTTGATGATGGAGCGGGGGAATCCCTGCAGCTCCACCAGGAAAAATACATCCTCCTATTGCAGAGCATGTTTCCATCCGTGTATCTGGATTATTAAATCAGCTATCACTGTTCTAAGGTAAATGTTCTCTTTCTACACCTTCCATACTAGGGGATGTATTTCCCTTCCCATCTTTATGCTTTTCTCAGACATGGTCTGGGTTGTCAACTTCATTTCTACCCTTATAACTTGACTGGTTCCTCTCATTAATACATTCATTTCTTCTTGCTACATCATTTTGGTGCATTTAGTTCAGATTTTCCTTTCTGGCTTTTTTCAGGCATTTGGCTTTGGCTATTTACAGGTTTGGCCACATAGCAGAATGTGCGAAAAGGGAAAATTAAGACGAAAATCTCCACACGGAAAGACACAGTAAAAATAGAACGGGTAATTGTCAGTACATCGACTAAATCCTTTTCAACAAATTCCTTTAACACAGACCTGAAAAATAAAACCATTATTATCCATTAAGTGTATCACTTCCATACAGCTCACAGCAGCGGGAAAAGCCACTGTCCCTGACCCAGAGAGCCTGCGTGCAAACACCACCTTCTGCTCCTCGAAGGCAGACCCCAGAGAGCAGGACAGTCAAGCTCAAACCACCCGGCTCCGTAAATGCAAACCAGGAGCAGAGCACCGGTACCAACGGTTCTGCAGATACAACAGGGCAACATCCTCTGCACCATGCTATTGATTTTCAGGGAGAAAATGTGGTTAAATACCTCTGAGCATCTGGTGAGTGTCTGGTTCTCTCCCGCTTCTCTGCAATGGACCAATACTTTACTCTTCAAGCATGGACAATAAATAACAGCTTATCTTCCTAGACAGAATCTGCAGAGCGCAGGTACCCCTGGCAGTGCAAGCATCCATGTGATTATACAGAGTCTGTATACAGGACGTGCACTATGCAAAGCCAAGCGCAATGAGGCTTTCAGACTTGCCCAGACTGTGGAAAGACACTGTGCTTCAAATGTAACTGCTGTGATTTCCTCCGTCCCTGCAGCTGTCCAAGCCACCAAAGGCAAGCCGTTGGCTTGCTGACCATCTTCGCATTAAACTCAAAGAAAATTTGGTCTCTGACTTCATTAGGAGATGCCTTAAGAGCTTGAAAAAAAGGCTTTTAACTGTGTACTTTTTCCTTAAATTAAAACTTTAAAAGCATCTCAAACACCCAAGAATTTATATTTTCAACTACTTCTAAAAAATGAAAATGAAGTATGAATGAAAAATGAAAATGACAAGGAATAGGAATAAGCATTAGAGCTGAGGACTTGCAAGGCAATTTCAGTTTGGTATGGCTTGAAACGGCTCCTTTATAAACCCACGAGAAATTAAGTTTCTGGTGTAAATAGCAGGTAGTTTAAATTTACTGCTCTGTTGCAGCAAACACAAACATGTATTTTTCTTGGTTAATTGATATAATTCTGATAACTGTTTCCATGACCACCAGCTGTACACTTCTCCCTGGCTTCTGCTTCCGCTAGCCTTTAAGGCACTAAAATCAGCTCACTTCTGAGCAGGTAGAGCCCACTCAAAATTCTCTTTAGAAATTATTACGCCTTTAAAAAAAAACTATGTAGTCTTGTTGTCATACCAATCCTTATGCCTTTGGATCATCTCAATGACTAATAGCACCTATTATGACTTTTAAACTTGACAGATGTCAGCTTAGCATCATATTGAGATGATAATCGTGTGTAACTTATGCCGTAACTAAGTAAATTGCAGTAAACAAGCAGCAAAAGTCACTGTCAGCAAACAGAGCAGACGACAATTCTGAAACAAGGTCTGTGGTTTCCAAACTGTCTGCATTTCATTTTAATCTTTCAGAAGAAGTAACACAGAATAGACCTTTGTTAGTGTGTCTCATACTTATTCTTATGGATCATTAATTATAGTTCTAAAAAAAGATATAATTCTGAATAGAATTGGCTGAATAATTCATAACAGTTACACTTGTCTGTGAGTGTTGTCTCCAAGTAGATCATGATCATCTTAGCTGAATTAATGATTTAAAATTATTTGCCAAATACCTCCTACAGATAGTTCTTGATCTGTAGCTATTTGGGAGCTGCCAGTTGCAAATATTTCAGATTTATACACTGGGCATTCACAGCTTGATATTTGGTCAAAACCATACGTCTAGTCATTTGCTTGTATACGCAGTGACCATGCTATCAAAATCACTCCGGCATTCTCACGTCAACATAGACCTGAATTAATGAGAGTTAGTACCGTGAAGATTCAGCACTGACCAGTGTGTCCTCCAGGCACAAGCCGTGTGTTTCCTCCTTGAGGCAAGACCCTTCTGTTCTGTGGATATGCAAAAGAAGCAGAGATCTTCTTGCCCGGAGAAGTGTCACACAGCAGAGACAGATGGCCAGGGCAATAAGGAAGCAGCGTCGCGATCCTCTGCATGCCAGGACAATCGGTTTGGGAACTGATTTCCAGAGATGAGAAAAGGAGGTGAGCTGAAATGACTGAATCCTATCTTCTCATTCATGAGGCAGAAAACTAAGTGACTGAAATAGAGACAAACCGTCAGCTGAAATGCCATTATGAAATCCCGAGGAAAGAGATTTAGCCAACTTGGCAAAAGCAGGTGTGTTCCAGATGTGGATCTTTCAAAAACTCTTTGTTTATGCAGACAACGTCCAAATATTGCAGGAGTTTTAAGTATTTGATGAGCCAGAATCTGGTAGCAGATGCTTCAGTATAAACCCACCTTCCACCGCTGAATCCACTGGAATTACTCTGAATTTACTACGGCATGGGAGAGATGAGAATGTTTCTGAGTGAGAACTTCTGCTCCTTGATGATCTTTAAGAATATTAGATTCCTTAGACATATTTCTCAGAATTACTACAATCAAAACTGTGATCAATCTTTCACATGTATTTGAATGCAAACCGCCCACTCTGCTCTAGTTCAGTACCAAGCCTGTTCTCAGGGCACCATTAGGAAGAAAGGTTTTTGTCACTCTAACTCCCTGAAGCCAAGGTCTCAGAAGTATCATCTGAGCCACAGATGAGCACAGGACTGAAAAAGCATCACATAGAAGCAATTTGTTAATGTGCTTTATTTCTCCTGCTGAGAAAGAAGACAGAAATGAAGGTGGTAACAGGAGCCTACAAACCAAAAGGACAGTGGAAAGGCAGTAGTGAAAGAAATAGATTCCCAAGACAAAATTTGGGCCAAACTATCCTGACATGGCTCTGAATGTAGACAGATTACTGTACCATATATAGACCACTGACTTTACTGAGACCAACATATCACCCAGATAACTGGTGTAGCTGATGTCTTCTACTAAATGGAGCAGTAACCTTTTTGAAGTAAGCCACAATTATTTCTAGTGTCATTACAGTTGAAAGAAACATTCCCTGTACATAAAGTTAGGAGTTTACACCTTTTGTAACAGAAGGTCCAAACCACCATTTTACATACATTAACAAAACCATACATTAGTCTTAGAATGAGTCCCACCAGGAAAAATATTGATCTGTACAGATCTTTTCTCAATGTTTTATTAGACAGCGAATACTAAATGGGCTGTCATCCATGTAACTGCTTGTGCACCATTTGCCAGATGTTGTTTGTGTGTCCACAGCAATGCAGTCATATCGAAATGTATGAAACTGCTTCTTTCTGCCGGCTGCTCAGCAATAGCACAACCTCCACTGAGCATCCCAGCCTGCTGCAGGCTTCCAGCGACATACAGTGAAGCAGATATTAACTGCAGATTTCACTTCATCATTGACCTACAGTACAAGTCAATTAGTGGCTTAATATTGCTCAGATATTCATACAAGCTTCAAGTGGGCTGAATTTCATCTGTTTGATTCTTGCTATTTAAGAGAGCCCAGGGAGAATATTTACAATTGGTGGGTTGTAACCACCTACTTTTGGAGGAAAACCACAGATTTTTTTGCAGTAAACAATATGTTATCTTGATAAGAATTTGTACTGAGACAAAACATAGAGATATTCTCCCATTATTAGAGTTACTCACTGCCCAAGTTGTACTGTGGTCTTAGAGAGGTGCTACTTCTGTTACCACCCGCCTCATTTAATTACATTTTGACAACTCCTGGCTCTGTAGCATCCCTTTCTGTTGTCTACCCCATTATCTGATGGTCTATTAACACCACTTAGGTAAGAAAACTGTGTTTAGCCATAAGATAATACCTGTCAATAATTATGTTTCCTTTTAATAATTAAAACAGGAAACATTTCATTCTTTGACATTATTAACATGTTACATGCTGGTCTTCATTCAGTTCTGTTCCTCGATGCTCACTGTCATTTGTATTTCTGCAGCAAGTTAGAGAGATGCCTCAATGCTCCTGATGGGCTACGTAGCTGCAGATCCAAATTTGTCAGGAGCTGAAGAGAGTTCTCATCACGGATTAGCCTAGACGCCATCTGCAACAACTATAAATCACCTCGATAGGAAGAGCCTGGAAAGTGCATTTAGGAGTATGCAAAGTAAATCAGACCAGGCCAAATGCACCCCGGCTGCTCCTGAGCAGCAGCTCTCATCTCCACATCCACCGCGGCTGCTCAGCTCCTTCAGCTCTGTGAACCTGGACCCTGCTGCTTCCCTCTCTTTGCCAGGCAGGCATTAAGTATTGATTTTCAAAGTACATCTTAGGAAATGTATGTGCTGTTATGTCCAGTCGCTGTTAGTGCACACAGCTAATTAACTGCATCATGGATCTAACATGAGGCTACTGGAGGTTGTACCAATGGCATCACCCAAAGTTTGTGCGTGCTGACCCCCCTTCAGCTCCCAACTCCAGCACAGAGGAGACCTTGTGCTTTTGGTCTCTTGCAGAGAAAGAACAGAAACAGGAGGAAAAGGGTGCAAACTCTCCTATGAACACATGGGGAAGAACGAGAAAGATCCTCCATTGAAGTGAATAGAGCCATGATGATTTATACCTCTGCAAATCACCTCCTTAATCTACAAAAGCAGGCTGTCCGAGGGAGGCCAGGGCAGCCGGAGCGAATACAGCTGTGCAACAGCCACCCTGCTCCAGCTTTGCCTCAAGCATCACTTTCAAAAGCAGCTGGCAACATCTCCAGTTCTCACCCCGCTATTGATTGTGGTGGCTGCTGATGTATGAAGCGGAACACAAGTTAATTATCAGATTCCGGGTTAAGTTTGCCTGCCTGGCAGTTAGAGGAAACCTTATCTTGATGTGTAAATGCAAAGAATATGTTAAGGAAGAGAGCTGAAGGCAAGTAAACACGGAGCGCCACGACCACAGCCAGTGGGTTTGCCTTCTTACGCATGCAGCCCACGGTCTGCAACCTGCTCCCTGCAAACAGCTTTAACTCCACAGTTAAACCAGCATATGGAAAAGATACTGTGAAATGCAACTGTATTGGTGATTTATAGGTCTCTGGCTAACTGTTAGCAAGCATGGAGGGTCTTATCTTCAGGTGATTTGTTCATGGCACTATCTTTACAGGACAGTAAAAAGTATGAAACGTCTGTCATGATAGCACCAAACAGCCCAGCCTGTCCCCTCCTTCTAACGGATGACTGAAGACAGGGAACAGTGGGTAAGGAAAATTAATGTCTCAAGAAGAAATTAAAAAGGCACTTTCATGAGCAGAGCAAACGACAGTGGATCCTTCAGTTATACACGGCCCACCTGGAGGACTGTGTCTCTCATACATTTAGCTATAGAATGAAGTTATTGTTCCATCAGCGCTAGTGCCGTCACCTATGCGACTACAAAGGCTCCCTGACACCGGGAGAAAGATCTGGAAGGCCAGCCCGGCAGGGCAATGATGATCTCTGATCTCTAACTCTTCTAATGCCTTTCCCTAATAGGCCATTTGCCCCTAAAACTTAGCTTAGCATTGTCTTCATAGAATCACAGAATGGTTTGGGTTGGAAGGGACCCTAAAGATCATCCAGTTCCAACCCCTGCCATGGGCAGGGACACCTCCCACTAGCCCAGGTTGCTCAATTCCCAATACCATCCCCTCCAACATGGTACAGCTTAATGACTACAATAGGGAAAGAGATGCAAAACTTCCATGGGTAAAGGAGGCACCCAAACACAATGCTGCAGCAGCCTGACGGTGGCTCAGTCACTAAGCTACTGTACAAGAAGGGGGTTACTGCTGTGACCCCTGTTCCTCCTCGCCATGCTTTAAAGAAAGAATATTTATCAGTGTATTTTGGGGTGAAGATGATCAAATCAGGGTGATACACATTCCCTGAGAAAGTCACCCAGGTCAGAGCTCCAGGTGATATGGATGGAGAGGCACCTCATTCCCGATCAGGACCAGATGCTCAGTTTCATCAACACATTTTGATATCTTTGATTATTAAAGATTTTGGGTGGCATACAAGAAGCATTTTTGTGTCTTGCAGGGAACTTTACATAGAAAAAAGAAGTGAATTCCAGAGTTAACAGAGTTAATCCCAGAGTTACAGAGCAGGCGCCTGCCCAGGATGACAATTTTAGCCTGAACCATTCCTGACTGGCAGAGCTGAGAGTGGGAGCAGCTCCATGAATTTATCCTTTTCTTCGGCACTTTAAAGGAGGGAGCGTATATTTGCATGCTCTTGCCATCCCACAGCCAACCTCTGCACCTTCTTCTGTTACACCAGCTGCAGTGAAACCCTTCTTGGCCGTACGGCGTGTGCCACGAAGCAATCCTATCCGAGCCGCACAGAAGAGGACTGTAACAAAACCCTGTTCTCTGCCAGGCTGGAACACAAAAGGTTCCTCCGACGTCTCCCGGAGCCCACAGCCTTGCTCCCACCACCAATCCCCTCCTCCATCATTTAATAAGCTTCACCGCAGCGAGGTTCACCTCCCCCAGCACGCGATTCCCTTTCCCATTCCCCCGACAAGCTATGACAGCCGCAAAGAAGAAATATTCCCCGGTGCATTGTTAAAGGCCTAACTCCCCAAGCCAAAGACAGGCTCAGTTAACATTAAAGCCTTTTCCCTTGTGAGCAACCTGAGCTGAGATTAAGGAATGAGCCCACACTGTCAACCTTAACCCTGATATGAGGCTGGTAACTAGGGCAACAGCATCTCACAAATAAACCGGGCCATGATATTTTGTCTTCTTACTCTGCAACACAGAATATGATAGATAAGTGGATGGGTAAATAAAAACCCAACATCGCCCACTCCTCTGGCTCATATTTTAGTCCTGGAGTTTACTAAGAGCTACGAATGGTTATTTATTAATGCTGACATTAATGCAAAAAGATAATCTTTTTCACTCTGTATGCGTGGCGTACACCAGACGATGGTGTGCTCCTTTCTCGCTTGGACTCCAGTGTAATTACTTGCAGAAGGTAGCATAAAATGATCTTCCCAATATTAGACTCAAGCTGCTTGTCTGGTTTAGCTTGATCTTTATTTAGAGACACTGAGTCTGGGAGCTTTTTGTACACGGAGCAGGACATAGTGACCTACTCTGGCTCCCGTTATGTAATAGTTTCAAAGCAGACTTAGTGTAAATTGACCCTAATCTGATCTTGAATTGTAACACATTATAATTCCAAAAATAAATCAGCATTTATCTCAGTCTATGCAATTCATTTATTTTTGCAATTGGAAATAACCAAAGCCTGATAAATCTAAGTGTTATTTAGTAATTCCTTAAACTTTTTTAAAAATCCCTCATTAACTATGAAATGCCAGTTGACTAATATGCTATTATACCACTCAGCTCTGGAGAGCTCTGTAACATACTTTGCTCAGCTCTAGAGTCATTTTCCAAATGCAAATACCATATTCACAGAAAGCAAATTTAAAGAAAAAAATGTCAATGTGGTCTCTGAAAGCATATCCTTAAAATTCACCAAGCCAAATTTGCAAGGCGATGGAAACCTGTGCACACAGTTAAGCAGTCGAGTAGCACTCTGTCCCCATCAGTATTTGAGCACACAAATGTACAACTCCATCCCCACAAGCACTTGAGCGTGCAAGCGCTTTCCATGGGCATCTTAATTAAACAGTTCAATTGTAGTCACGGAAAGGGAATATAAAAGAAGTATAAACGTAGTTCAGAAAATTAATTTGCAAACCTGAATCAGTATTTGCAGATATTTTCACAGCATTTGCTTAACTTGCTGATGAACAGCAGTTGTATGAAAACATGGAGACACATTTGGAGCGGTTTTTAACAACTTTGAACAGTACCACCCTGCCAAACAACTGATACAAAAGGACCTTAGTATCAATGGAAAACAGGTCAATCGCAGTCTTCCTTTGTACCATTATTAGCTAATTAATCAGCCAAACCGATTATGCATGCTATCCAAATTTGCCCTTTCTAAAATGCCACAGCTTGGGTTCAAAGTGATTTCTTATCTGGTAATACTTGTGATTATTTGCATGGTAAAAAGGCTCCAGTCCCACACACTCGCCTGGTATGAGGAGATCATTCTTCACAGGCAGTTGCCGGCTGAAGTCCTGCACAGATCAGATGGTACAGAGGGTAACTAATTGACATTCATCTTTACTATCAGTGAGTAACACACGGATGGGTTTTGGCAGCATTGTGCAACGGCAGTAAGTGTGCGTGCTTTCAAGTGCAGCTATTAAGGTCCGTACTGACAGCCCTGGCATTATGCAGGTTATAAAGCAGTTATGGATGATTAGAAACCACCTTCTGAGATACTTGTCCATTCCTCTATGTATCAAGTTATTCTTTCTCTATCTGTTGAGTAGAACGGAGCCTCCTGCTTACTTACAGCATTTAGATTATTTCACTCTGAGATGTGTGGGGGAGCAACAACCTTTCCTATTGCTGCTCTCCGTTCCTGAAAAACTGTTCTATTTTAAACGATGTTTGTCCAACATCTTTTGCAAATGAGTACTTGTCTTTTTTGTTTGTGCATCAGGTAGTTGATTCTTGTCAAGCAACTCTTGATGCAAGGCCCTCAGAATGGGGACAGTGCTCATTTTCTGTGCAGAACTGTGTGAATTAATTATGAAATACTGCAGCATTTGGAAGGGCATTCTCCTTCAGACTTCTTGGCAGCTTGGTTCTGGGCAAAAATACCTCTCTGGACACTGGCAGGATGTTATCACATGGAGACACAGCATCTGATCCCGCTGTGATACCCACAGAGAGCTCCAAAACAAGAGTTCCTCACACGCTTTCCAAAGCATTACCTAACCTGCATTTTTCCTGGTATGGATTCAGGGCAGGGTTTGTCTGTTTAGATAAGGTTTCAAGGACAACATACAGTGAGCAAAAAGGTCTTATTTTTGCCATTCTGTTTTTCACTATTCCCTTCGAGTCCTCCATAGACATCTCTTTCTTTCCCAGAGGAAGTGGAGGAAGATCCCTCACCAGGGGAAGGCTGCAGGTAAGAGGCAGACGGCTTCTCCCAAGGGAGGTCTCAGCCATGCGCCAGGCACCAGCTTTGTCCCTGCAGCTGCTCCCCTCCCTTTACTACAGCCTTAAAGCCATGGCCCAAATCCCACTCGATGCTCCAGGCACCTGATACAGGATATTTAACACCCTTTACCTCCTGCTTTGGCCTTCCCATGCCACACAAAGGCTCTGGCATCATTATTGTCTTACCTTCACCCCTGGCTGGAAAGAAACTCAGGGTGGGGATGAAGCCTTGCTGCATTCCTCCGTTTCTACATGTACAACCTAGGAGCAAAACAGAAGCGAGGCTCCAGGCCAAAACTTTAAAACAAAATTAAGTCTTACTGCATCAGTTGCATTCCCATTCATGTGTTTTAATAGGCACCAGTATTTCATTTTTTCTTCAGAAAGAATCTTTCTAAAGACATTTGCAAGTCGACATTATTTTTGGCACACTGAAAGTACTGTGGAGGAAAGACTATTGCACGCTGCTTTATCTAGGAGCGAATAAGCGGTGGTAGGAATGAACTGCTCTAACTCCAGAAGAGATTGGATTACGTATGTTTGGCACAGAAGGAAATAAAAGGGAAAATGGTGCGTATTTCTTTTCAGATTTTAAAAAATAAAAATTAAAGCTTCTTTTAATTAAAGTACCTTTGCTCAGAATAAATATTTTCATTCTTTACACACAATACAAAGTATCTAATTGAATGTGTACTAATGCGCTTAAAATAGTTCATCTCTTTATTTATTATCACCATCTAGCATTTTTAATTAAGAGTTGAAGAAATTGTAAGAAAAAAATATAATCAATCCCAAAATATACCTTCAAAGAGATTTTTTCAAATTATACAATAACAATACAAAGATAAATCAAGTGCAAAGGGAAAAAAAATGTGTGCGCCTGTGAATCCTCAGTAATAATTCTGTCTTGACAGCATCTTTGCTTTCAGAATGGTTAAGGAGCCATTATTACTCAAAGACAGGTAACCTGGTGGTGAGAATATGGCAAACCACTCTCAGGTAAGGAAGAGCAGTTTACTATTGCAGGCATTTACCAAAAAACACAGAAATCAGTCAACCAAAAAACCCACACAAACAAATAGTAATGAACTCCAAATCACACCAAAATAAACTAGATTATCACAGACTGCAGGGTTGTACAGATCAGAGAGGGATGCAGGAATGAAGCTTTCCAGAGGCACAATTACTGCAGGTGTTTGAAATAGCACCTTTCAAAGGTCAGGGTTTAAGGCTGTCTAAAACTGGACCCCTACTGAGTACTTACAACTCTATCTGAAATAAACTTTCTGATACAGATGGTTGGGGAGTTTCTGCACTGACTCTACAGCTCCATGATCAAATGAAGGCTCCGAGATCAGCAACACGCCAAGAACATCTGCACCCAACCCAAGCTGTCTGTGATATTACGACACAGGAATTCTGATGTCCTGAAGAGGCATTCTTGACTTTAAATACACTTCCACTTCAAAACCAAAATTCAGGAGGCAAAGCTATCTCTCCTCTCTTCCCTGATTATAGGGTTTGAAGTCACAGCTTACACACTAGCTATCTGAAGTCAAGAATTCAGCACCTCTGAGGAAGCCAGACAGGCTTGAATATACCAGGCATGGCAAAACTTTCTCTAATGACACCACCTGGGTGATTTCTGTATAGAAGCCCACTTAGAGTTCACAACTCAGCTCTATAAATGCTTTGCATACAGTATCTCCTCTAGCCTTGCTAATGATGCCTGGATTATAAACATCTTTGGGACACAGCGTACCTCCCACCTCACAGTTTCGCGTGCCATTCGGGAAAAGTGCACCAGGAACTTCTGCTTGATTAGATCCCAGAGCACTGCTGTAGCTCAAACATTTATTAAAGAAATACATCTCAAATCAGTAAGACTACATCGTATCTACCCCCCATGGTCCTGGAGTCTTCAGGCAACATGCCTCGACCTTTCTTCTCAAAATACAGTTACATCAGTCATTAAAAACAAACTAACAAACAAACAAACCAACCCCAAAGCACAATCCACAGGAGAGCTCAAACAAGTAGCAAAACAACCTCCACTTCCAAGGGAAATCTCTTAATTTTAATTACGATCACACTCCAAATCTCCAGTCTAAGTAAACTTTAGAATTCCTGGGAGGGTTCACAGTGTGACCCTGTCAGTCAGCAGTTCTGGGCACAGGTGAATTGGTTTACAGATGTCTCAAATCCAACGCAGCCGTGGTTTCCTCACCCACCTGGACAAACCTCGGCTTCCCCTCACCTGGCCAGTGACCTGCACTCTTGCTCTGAGCAGCGTGGCCCCAGTGTGCGGGACCAGGGCTGGGGCCTCTCCAGCTGGGGGTCTCATCACCACTCCCCACAGGAGCAGGGATTTTGACCTAGGACAGCCTCCCAGGTTCCTCTGTCATCATCTTTAGAAAAAACACACTTTCATTCTTGTTCTACTCTGTTGGTGTAGCTTCACAATTCCCTACTTTCCCCTTCCTCTCCACCTACCCAATAACCAGAGTTTTAATAGTGCAGGTGCTCACTAACTACCCCAACTCCCAAAACAGCACTTGAATATCAGGATAGGTGGAGAAAGAAATAGAAGGCAACCAACCACTTTTTTTATAACACTAAATAGTTAATAATAAAAGGATGCCAAAATATTGATTGACAAGAAATGACCATTTACTTTGTCTTTTTAGTTTACCTTTCACCTGGTGTTCTGAAATTTGTTGATGAAGAAAGTAATGCAAACATAATGCTTTTGAAGTACCATTATAATTTTTATAAAAGAAATACACTTTCCCCTACTGGTAGCGATCACAATGTATACATGGCACAGAGAGACAGGAAAAAATCCTTTTCTCAAAAGACTCACTGGGAAGGAACCTTCAACCCATCATTTTCAACTGAAAATTACTATCCAATTTCTACCTAGATTATAAATTACTCACAGTTTTCTCAAAATGTCCCTTTCCCCCTGGCCAGGTGTCTGTGCCAAGGCTATTCAGGAAGCCAAGAGCCCTGAGCCCGCTGCCCAGCCTCTGTCTTGGCTAGCAGGCAACACAATGACGTAGTGAGCCCATCGGAAAGATTCTTCCCACCTTTCCAAGACAATAAGGACCCCAAGTTCCACTCATCTTTGTTAGGAGTTACTTTATTAAACTGTCCACGTTTTTTTCACCAATGACGTGCAGCAAATAGCCACCACTAAGCGCACACTCGTGCTTGAGGGTTGAGGAGTGACAGCAAATGACAAGAAAGCCCTCCATGCAGGGATCAGAAATGCCAAATGGATGCCCTGAAGACCCTACAAGTAGGACCTTTGGCAGTTGAGTGTCCACACAACTCCAGTACGTGCTGAAAGCCAAGCTGAGCAGTGGTAATATGTTTGTGAACAACTCCACTTTCCTCCTGTCTGCCTTCGGCATACAGTTTTCTCCCTGCAGTGCTTCATGCGGGAACCAATTCAGTTTCTCTGGGTAGATTTCAAATGTCATTTTCAGGAGAGAAAAATAATTTGTGTTGTATATTTTTTCAAGCTTCATAAGCATTACGAGCTCAGTATAACATTACTCACATCCTTGCAGTCCAGCAGTGCTATAATCACTGCTTCACTATGCAAACACTATCACTCATGCTTAGACTTTAACTAACTCTTTTCTCCATGCACTCAGCCTGTTAGAAATCTTGCTTGACAGCTCTTTGATAATCTACACAGTATATTTTCAAGCCCTCAGCAACAAAACTGAAGCATATACAATCTCTCGCGATGTTGAACCTTATCCAATTGAAGGGTTGAGTTTAGACTTCAATTATTTATGAACTATTAGTTTCCTGAGCTAATCAAATAATTTCACCTAAATAGCAGAATAGCTTTTACCACGTAAGACAGGGCAATACTTTATAATCCTTCTTGACAATCTGCTGCCATAGGCAGGGACAAATTGCTGTGCACGTGCCATTCAGATTTAAAATTGATAATGGACAATCAAAAGATCAACATCAATCTTCCAGACGTATTATACCATACAGAAAACAAAAATGCTTAGGCACAAGAAATGTCTGACTATTTCAAAAGCTGACTAAGGCAAATACAAAAAGGGGACATTATCCTAGGAGAATAGTTTCTGTATGGGGAGCTGTTCTAGCTTTTGTAGAGATAATCTATTGTGCAATGCTTAATGTGGTTCCCTAAGCGAATTTACACCTATATTTACCTGGAGGACAACGTCACTAGTCACGTTAGTACAGCACTGCCATGTACTATAAGAATCACAAACCAAGCCCCTCAAAATCATGACACAAACAGAAATTCTGTGGGTGTCTCTCTTTGGCGTTGCTCCTCATTCTGCTGTTGCCATCCACATCAGTTGGGTACTTCACAGGCATCTCCATTTCCTTGTCTTCAGGTGGGCTTTGATCTCGTGCTCACCTGGTTTGGCTGCTGTGTACGTTAGCATCTCTGTTCTCCTCTCCTTCACCTTGACTACGAACCACAGCCTACATTCACATTCCCAACTCACTACCATGCTCAGCTCCTCCAGCTATTAAATATGGTTTGATCATAGCACCTGGACTTAACCATCGAGAACGAGTGATCGTATCTTGGTCTGGTTCACCTAATAATAAGATTCTGACATGAAATAGTGAATTACCAAAAAGATACGACTGATCTAGTTTTGCTGTGTGGTTCTAGATTATTTTTGTATAAGCACTGGTCATATTTAAAGCTTTTTTATCCAACCATAAATCTGATTTTTGAAGTAGAAGCTAAGATTTTTATTTAAAGGATGAGCTTCTACAAACATTCATGATGAAAGTATGAAAGCTGGTAGTACTGTAAAGCCAAAGATAGAAGAATCTGGCCTAATTCTAATAAGAGGTAAAAATTATTCTTAACTTTATCTATTTTCATTTATTCTTATCTTTACCCACCACTGAAGTTGGACATGTGATTCTAGTTCATACTGGCAACTCCAGTAAATGTAATTAATGAATGTAACTTATCACTGGCATTTTATTTTTATGTAATATAATTAAATTTCAAAGTACTACACTTTTTTTTATGTCCGGGATGTTTTAGCTCTAAGTTATCGTTTCATATTACTGAACTTCATCCCAATCCAAATGCCATTCCTCAGAACCACTGTACTCAGCATACATGTGAACTCCTTTAGATATATTTAATGCCAGAATTATTGGGCTGGACTGTGAAGTTATTCCATTAAAAAAATTCCAGCCTGGAAACATCTAAAAATGAGATGTAAAGCCTAAACACAAGGATTTGGGTTACATGTTGGCACTCTGCTTCATAGTAAGGATCTATTTATACGCACTATGCTGTGTTCACCAGGGGAATATTGGAAACACATTCGCAAATTAAAGTCTGAGTCAGAACAGTCTCTTGCTCAAGCAAAAAACAAAAACAACAACAGTGACACAGAGCCAGAGCAAAATAGCTTAATTTGTGTCTATTGAGAACATGTTTTTCCTCTAGCTTATACCTCTAAAATTTAGCACATCAAACCTTCAACTTACAGATGATTCATTTCAGACCCAGTCACCGGTTATTTTCATATATACATTACACATGGCAGGTCACCACGTTTGATTTCTGCTGCCCGCCTGCTCCATGATGCTTTGAACACAGCCCTGCTTGCAGTCCTCTACAACAGTTGCCATCTTCCTCAATGCCAGAGATCACAGAATGATAGAATATCTCATGTTGGAAGGGACCCATAAAGATCAAGATTAAGGTCTCCAGCACCAGCACCACACATTTCCATAGACATCATCTTAAGAGCTGTAACAAACCCAGCTCCTCAGAGCATCAAAACCAATGGAAGAGTTTGCTAGCATGAGTGATGCAGCCAGCAGGCTTTGTTTTAAGAAAACCCACCCTGTCCTGAGTGTGTGTGTGTGGAGGCCAGAGCACCCTCCGGAGAGGTCTGGCGGCAGCTGAGGGCAACCTGCACTGCCACCGCACTGGAAGGACCTTCCGAGAGCTGACTCCACTTCCAGTCGTGCTCCGGGAGACGGATGCAAAGAACTATCTGTGAGCAACACCAGCACAACTCACACACGTTGCTTGTGTCTCTCTTGAAATACTGATGAAGTTTTATGATAACGCTGGGAGATGTTTGCTCTGCTGGGTGATAAATCCTCTGCTCAGAAGCTCGCTGCAGGATGTGAGTCCAACGCTGTTTGAGACCAACTGATCCCCCATTTCTTCATGTGCAATTATTGCTCCAGGTATCATATGATCTGCTGAAAACATGGGTGTATGCGTGCAACAGTGGAGGAGTTCTGGGATGTTCTGTGCTTATGGGATATTATATTAAGTCTTAGAACATAAAATATTATGAAAGAATTAAAAAGATATTTTCCCTAAAGTGCTACAGACTGACTTTAAACTACACCTGACCCCTATTAACAAAGAGACACGTGCATTTGTAACGGGTGACTGCAGCAGGATGAGCAGTGTCAGGAACACATAAGCCATGTTTCTTACACAGGGACTATTAAAGCCAACACCATCGGTATAACCACATCTGGACATGTGCACGTTATATGCCTAACTTTCACACTAAACATCACAATAAATGTTCTCCAGACATCTTTCTTTTATGTCCCCACAATAAAACCCCTGATCTTACCCAATACTGAAGACTTCAGGCAGGACAGAGGTGGAAGCAGGCGCAGATACGTAGGGAGACATATCTCTGCCTTAAGCCAGAGAAGACAAAAAAAGAGTTTGGCTCAGCCAAGGGTTTAAACAGGAAGGCACAATCACGCTTTGGGCCAAGAAACCCAAAACTACCGAGCTGAAGGGTACACAGAGAGCACGATGAGAAGCCAAGCAAAGGCTCAGGAAGCCAGGGCGCATGTACGACAGGCAGGATTTGCAAACGGGATCAAAGACGGTCAGCGAAGCCTGGGCACGCTAGTCGGAGGAGGAATCAGAAGCAAAACAGAGACTTACAGCTTCAGCCAAGGGACACATTGAACTGCCAAGAACAACTGGAGGTATTTCCACATCTGACTGCTGGCTGGGGCAAACCACCAAGAGCCCCACAAACCACTGCTCATCTGGGAAGGGTCCCTGGGCTCTGCAGCCCAGGAGCCTGCTGAAGCCGACGGCAGAGCCTGGCTGCCCTGCCCCTGGGCAGAGCTGCTCTGGGATTGCACACAGAGAGACTGCAGAGGGGTCTCAGCCACTTTTAGGAACACTGTTCCCAAATTAAACATATCTCTGCAAGAGCGTGAAGGAAACACTTCAGTGTATCAACAACACAAGGCATGTTTCTCCACATGGGGTTTCCTGCTGTTTTTTTCATCTGCTAATATTTTCTTTTTGAATTACACAAGATCCACTCTTTCTAGTAATTGTTTTATTGCTTATAGTCTGTCAGGAAAGATCTGCTAGTGCCCTGATAAATTTATCCTTAGCAAAAGAAATAACAAATATGTCAACTGAACCTGTCTCTCCTTCTAATGCTTTTATCACTATCCTTCTTTGGGTATGGACCTTTTCTGTAAAAGGAGATATTGTACATACTGAAACTAATAGTAAATAATCCGATTTTAACTTGCAGATGTGCTTATCAGCCAAGAAGATTGACTATTGCCCACACTATTGATTAGAGAAAACATTTCAATGCACATTGACTCTACGTTGCCAGTGGAACCCCTTAAAATGAATGACTTTCAATTACTCAGTGCAGCAGTGGCAGATGTGACAATTGCTTATGCAAATATTGATTCCAAAGATCGGATGAGTGATGCTGTTTGAATTTATGGAGCGCTGAACTATGCCTTTCAAATAGCAGATGCACCTTTCGATCACTGATAGAGTTTGTTTGGTTTTTAATCCCAGTCAATAATGGGGTGAATTTCCCTGTTCCGAGTACTGATTGTAGACATCCCCGAAGGAATCTCTCTAGGACCTATACCAAATGGCCAACACCAGATTTGTCCCCAAAATGTAAAACATCAAAGTCCACAGTATTTCTTTCTTAGCGCACAACTTTCTTAACAGGCTGATAATCGCTTATTAATTGTAAAAGCCTTGCGCATCATTAGAACAGACTATAAAATCCACTGATGACAAAAATCGTAGTGCCTGTAACATTTTACTGGGCACTGAAATGTGAGGATTTTGTGGGTGTTCTTAACTACAATTGCAGCCTCCAGGAGTTTACACTTCTGTTGAAATTGACCAAAGCATTATGTCTTCTTCTTCTGTTAATTTATACAGATGTTTGCATTTTTCATTCTCTCAGATTTTTTCTACGTGTTATTGTTGTATCGTGTCATATAGAAAAATGTGTTAATGAAAGGGAAGAACTGACCTAATAAAATGAGGCTGTGGAATAACTCTTGCAGATATTCTAGAGAGATGACTAGGTAACCTTGGGGGGGTGTGCATGTACACATAAAAACACACATTCACATACACATTCATATTATATATAAATGTAAACACAAATATGATGTACTTATTCATCTGCTTTATCCATCCCAGGTTTACAGAATAACATGGATAGCTGCCTTATTCTTTAATGTTCCAAAAGTTCCTAAGCTGCAATTCAACTTGATCTAAAGCTCCACACTCACAACCAATATACACACAGGGGGGTGTGATACATCCATGTGATTCTGAGCTTGATCCGTAGTCAAGAGAATTGACCCATGCCTGCATGTGTCTCATTAAGGCTGCCCAGATATGTCATTTACAATTTTTCATGTTGACCCCTCTATCTTCCTTGCTTAGCTAAAGTGTTCAGTCAACTCCATCCTGCCAAAAAAATTCTAAGCACACAGCTGATCCTGAGCTCTTGACCCTTTGTAATGCTTAAAACAGTAGATACTACAAAAAGCTTCAACAACACTAGGATTAAACATCCTTTTTCAGAGCTTCCTTTCGTGTTTTGTATTAAATGTTCAATACTTCAGGATGACAATGAACGTCCTTAATGAAATAATGTATTTGTATATATGTATGTGTGCATCTGGAAATATATCTCTGAAAAATGTGCAACTGTGGGATTTTGTAACTCTTAGTTACAGGATTAACACTAAATCAGTAACTCCTCTGCGTTTGACCCTGTGCTTTGCACAGCCAGCTCCACACATTCTGCGTTCTTGCCCAGCTCGTAGGAGACCAAGGAGATGCAAAGGACTCAGATTTGCCTTAGGGACCCAGGGCTGCCTGCTGGGTTTTGCAGAGGTGTGCGTGCCGTACTTCAACACGGGTATTGCGATGGGTCTCTACTCAGTGTGGAGCACACAGAAGGGGGACCAACACGTCAGCCTTGCACCTCCACACGCAGTCTGGAGCACAGACCTACTCCTGAGCGGCTGCTGCTCTTCCAAATATCGTGATTTTGGAAGCTGTTTCTGAGGGCTTCTCTGATAAATGACATTTCCATTTAATACTATGTTATCTGTAAACTACAGTTTGCAGGCCAAATTCTGCTCTCGTTTGTCCTTGCACTGCCTGCAGCCCAAGAGCAGTGTTACAGATTACGATAATCACCTTTGCAATTAATCAGGTGTAGCCTGCTAGGGCAAGTTCTTAAGGAGCCTTATGGAAAGGGGATGTCTTTCCATGGGATTTCAACCAAATATAACGTCCAGCACAGGAAGCTCCTGCAGGGCAAGCCCTACAGCTGTGACAGTGGCTCAGTGGGTTGCACCAGTCACGTCCCCTCTGAGGAGGTCCCGAGCTTGTGCCCCACTCACCCTGGTCAGTGTTACACAGCCTCACTGCAGACAAAAGCTCATTTCTGCCCACACCGGCTGGCTTTTCAAATGACCAATGAACCAGCTGGGGTGAGTTTCCCTAACCTGTATTTATTTAACAGCAAAAGCAGTTGTATGCCGAAGGCCGGACCCGGTTGGGTGGGAATGCATTGGCCTAGACGCTGCAAAGGACATACAAGTGCCACTGGCGGCAATGGGACTGCACAGAAATTTCCCTCCTAAGCACACGGTTAAGTGCTCTACAAAGCTAAAACAAGACTGCTCAGCATCTTTCACTGCTTTGACTCCAGCTGAAATCCAGATAAAAGGGAATTTTTTTCTTTTACTCCAGTCCTCATGTGTTGCCACAGAAGTGTACTTGGGAAATAAAAACCTCTTGGCTGCCTGGGAGAAAAATCTCTCAGCACAATCAGTACATACTGTATTTTTGCTGCAAAATACACAGGATCTCCTACAAACTTCAGAGTAGGAGGCAATGGGTAGGAGGAAAAACTACTCCTGCAAAACATGCTGCTGAGGCAATTCATTGTGCTGGTTTATTCAGATCAGAACAGTCATCACCCCAGTATCTGAGTGCCTAATTATTGTTCTTGAAAAGTAAAGCAAGTGCTAACAACATGAAATTTGTCTGCCAGTTCAAACTTCTGCTGGAGGGCACTCCATGCCTTTATCAGAAACAACTGGAAGCACGGTTTCACATCCCGTACGGGCCCAGAAGGGCTACTTTATAGATCTCTAAAGAAAACTGAAGGCTTTGGTGGAGATACTTTTAAGTCTGAGAGTCTGAAGAGCTCCTTCCTGCTAGCAAATGCCTCTTCTACAGACAACCAACAGTCTCCCCTACTCCTGTTCAGAAGAGGAGTTTGCTTCAGAAAATACACGGCTGTCAAAAGACACAGCGTAGAACTGCCATTACTCCTGCAATGATGCCATTTTCTGCAGTAACATTAAATGATGTAGGTGATTCACCCATAGTGCATCCCCAGTGCTCTGCCTGAAGCAGCACGGAGCTCAGTGTCAGCTCAGTAGGTACTTAGTAGGAAGTGTCTCCATAGCCAGACTGCTATTAGTATATGAGCAACCAGTTAACTTTAGTTTGGGTATTTTCCACAACACTGCAATATCCACAATGTGATTTAAACAAAGCAGATCTAAGCTGTAATACTCAGCAGAATTTTCAAGTAGATGTAAAACTTCATTCACCAAAGTTGACACTTGTGTCTTTTCCCACACTTCAGCTACATCCCTTATTGCTATTTCCCATTTAAAATCCTTTAGGCAGGAGAGAAACTTGTGGTGAACAAAGGTTTCCAGGTTGGGAGGGGAATGGGATATGTATCATTGAGAAGCACTATGTTATAATTTATATGATTCTGGTCTAGTTTCGTTCGTTTGTGTTGCAACATACTCAACAACCTTACAACAGGAGTGCTGTCATTCACTACACACCATTTAACCTTTTAGGAACAGATCTTTGTAACTCTTTCTGTATTTAATATTTAACATTAATATGTTAATATTTAGCATTAGAAAAATCTGACTATACCATAGACCCCCACTGAAAGAATTCTTGGTCCTGTAGGCAAAGGCAGACACTATTTTCCCCTTAATGTTTTCTTACACTAGTTGTAAGTGATATGAAGTTCATGTCACTTAGCTGCAGGACTAAATCTCTCAACAAAAGCCTGTGTGATAAAGCCAAGTATTTCTTCCAGTAAAGATGAAGCCAGGTACCGATCTGCAAGAAAGTCAGCTGCATGATAATACATCCTGCACTCTTAGAACATCAATAGGGGAGAAAATGCCAAAGAAAATCATCAGCAAAAATTTTCTCCTTTCCTGATTCTCATTTACAACAAAAGCACCTTTAAAGTTACGATACTGTACAAGTATATTGAGTTGGACACACACATAATGCCATACGCTGTCCCTCCAAGGCCCCGTCCCTGCCAGTACAGCATAAAGGTGACTGGGCAGTCAAATCTGCTTCCTTATAACATTATGTCATGTTATATTCCATTTCAAAATAATGTTTAAACATAACATAACTGATCCGCCCTGACTTCTAATTTGCAGCTCATTGTCCTTGTCCTCCAACAGCAACAACGAAAGAACGCTGTCAGCATCCCACTCCTAGATAAAATATAATCGTGTTAGGCAAGGGAAGAAGTCAAAGACAGCCTGACCCACACCGCGACTTGCTCGAGAGTTGGCTTCTCTTGCCAGCGTATGAATAGGGATCACTCTCCTGGGCGCTGGCTGGGGAATGTGAACTCATCAGTATCTACTGCCTGCATGGGTTTAGTTCAATGATACCAACAAATTTATTCTTGAGCTATGACCACCTCAATCCATTTTCAGCTGGGGTGTATCCACACAGTTACGTGGATCCTCTCAGCCCAGTCTCCTGCCCTTTGTGCCACAATTTCAGCTCTCGGAGACTCCTCCCGGCATTGCTCTGTTAGTGGTGCTTGGAGTACCTGGTACAGAGCGCCAGAAAGAAAATGAAAAAGCTTGAGAAAGCATGCATCTTTCTAATAAATGATTCCTTTTCACTGCAAATTCCACAAAGGCTTGTTTATCTTTATAGCTCGTCATCACAGGACTATACGTCTCCTGGCTTCTGTGTCAGTTTGCCCAATACTCTACATTTCATGAATGAAACCTATCATTCTGTGCAGGCCGTGATCCCATTTACGGTTTGCAGAAGGGACTGGGCATCTTTCCGAAAACAGCCTTTTGAACTCTCCAGGCTTTGCTATAGTAAATCAGATCAACGGCGCCAAGTACTTTTGCCATTTTAACATTCAGAGTTTCACTGGGATATAATTCATAAATGCAAGCATTTACAAATGAAAATTCAACTATTAACAAAGATTTTAAAATTTCTTTAGGGGGTGTGTGTGTTAACGTTCTAGCTAGCACTATTTCCCAGTCTTGCCTTCTCATCCGACCATCACACAGCCAAGTCTTGTCACACACAGAGAGGACGTGGGGAGTTTCCTCACCACCATCAGCGAGAACTTGAGTCCTACTGACACATACTCACTAACAGCTGAAGAACCAGGTGCCTGACAAAACCAGAGAGCAGCTCCAGCTATTCATCCTAAAGAGATATGAGAAGTTCTAACACCCCACAAACTAGTCTATCATCTATATTTCATCCTGTCCCTTTCAGCAGCACCTCCCCTAATCCACAGGCTGGCCGCTGATTCCGCCGGCACTCAAAGAAAAAGACCCTCCTGAACATGAACACCACCTCCCGTGGGATGTGGGCCTTCCTGGCAGGTCTCGTTCAGCTCTCCATCACAAAACTGTACTTTTACTACAGATGGAGATTCTCAATCATGTTCATTCTGATTTCTTATTGCTTCAGATGTTGGAGCAATGTTAGGTAATTTTAATTCTGTTTACGCAATGTCTAGTGCAATTCAGTTTCACAGTACATCATGTGTCATTTGATCCAGTAATTTTGCAGCCTCTCCAGACTAAATCTGACCTTAACTGGGTTAGCACAACCAGCTCTGAACCAAACCAAAATATTACTTTGAGGTTGCAGATGCGGTTGAGGGATCATTTTTTTTCCCCTAATTGAGGCTAGAATTAAACCAGTGATATTCAGTTATAAGGTCATCCTAAATGGTAGAACTGAGATGGAGATTTTCTTCTTTCATTCTGATATATCAAACGGAGATGGAAAAATTCCTGAAACGTTTTGGCTTTGGCAGTACATCTAATGTGTCCTCAGCTGAGCCTGCATGCGTAACTGAAACTACAGCAGCAATACTGCTATTGAGGCTAATGTTATACTTGCCTTCAAGATGGTCTGCAATAACAGGGATGAGTACGAATTTAGCACAGTGAATTATAGAAACAGAATTACATACATGAAAACTATCACAGGATGAGAATCTTCACTCACTGTGACATTTGCTATTGCAAACATCAGTATTTCTGAAGTAATCTATCCAAACCCAAATATTTCTGGATGTTAAAGGAACAAGCGTGTCACAGTCTTTCTCCTTGCCTCTCTATCTGGATAACAAACACAGCAAAAGTTCCATCAACTTTGATAACATCAATACATCACCCTTGACTCATGTAATCAGTGTGATGTTCATTAAAGTTCATTCCAATTTATTAAAAGGGACTCCAAATAAAAGAACGTGCAGTTGACTTCAGCCAGGCCCGAACCAGACGCTACAATTTCTGAATTACTTTATTAACCACAGTCTACTAAATCAATAATATCTGGATCAAAACCATCTCTCTTTCAGCCTCATAGTTACAGAATAAGATTCTTCATTGTACTATTATTGTGGATTAAATTGATTCCACATACTTGTAGAGAATGGTATTTTCAAGGCCCCCATCTGTTCCGTTTTCCTTGTCATGTTCTCCTGTCAGCTAAATTGTCAACCTTTCACTCCTTACTTGGGCAACTTCTGCAAATGTGGGCTCATCAATTCACGGGCATAACTGAGGCAGACACTTCCTATTGTAACTTAAATGACCACGACGCATCAATAGTGCAATAATGTCAAGAGGAGATTTCAGTAACAGAAGAAGTCAGATGAGAAAGTCACATACCTTTTCTGACCCATAATCAAATGTATTTGTCCATATTCAAAAAATAAAAAAACCTCTGAAAGAAAAAAAAAGTAAACAAAAAATGATGACTGCACATGTTGGTGATGCCCCGGGATATTTCAACTTGCTTGCCAAGATATGCTGGGGTTTGTGAAGCTATTGTGTTTATTCTTGTTGTTCAATAAAAATAATTAGTTGCCATGGTAACTGCCACATCATGTCACGCTTATGTTGTTTCTGGGATAAAGAGCACCTTCAAAAAACAAAGTCATCACTTTGTGGCAAAATGTTTTTGCTCTTTGTGTGATCTGTGAGAAAGTTTCACACTATTTCTACAATAAGCAAACGCTTCATTAGCAGTGCAGGTGAAAATAAGAAGACCCGTGAGGGCTGCCCGGGGCTGCTCCAGCACCACTGCAGAACACCTTTCTCCTGCATCTCCTCCATCCCGCCTTTCACCACGCCAGCATAGGCCGGTGTCTTCCAAGCTCACCTGGGACCATGCAAATCCATCCTGAGGGCTAGTGGCTTGGAGTAAAGCAGATCATAGCTCATTTCCCAACAGCTACTACATTCCTCGTCACCTTCTCTCCCCATTCAGTAGTCAGTGGCATTCATTTAAGCATAGGTAGCAGAGCCAAAAAAATGTTATTTTCCATCCCCAGAAGCCTATCCTTTTGTTCAACTGCCCCACCACCCCACTTTTCCTATACTTACAGTTACCTAAACAGATTCTGCGCAACACAAGGTTTTGGCTTTACTTTTCACAGTCTTTTTTTTTTTAAAAAAAAAACTTCTTAGTTTAGTTATTCCTAGGAAATAATTAATAAATGTGTTATTTCGAAGCGATGTTATGGTCTAATCCAATTTTGCATTCTAGTATCAACAAACAAGCTAATACTTGTTTCTTATTTTATCATTCAAAGGCCAGATTTCAAAGTAAGCGATGGATGCGTCCCCTCAGCACAAGCGGTTCGTGCTCCAACACATGGTTTGTGCCTTCAACTTTAGGATACTCGGTAGCTCAGACATGCAGAGGCAAAGAGAGTAGCTGGATGTCACGGTGTCTAAGTCATTCTGATCATCTTTCAAGATGCTCATACAATGTGAGCTCATACAGTATGAGCTTTACAAACTTCATTTTTGTCATTGGACTAGTTAAGGCTTATAAAAGATATTTATTTTTCTAGAAAAAGAAAATCTAGTATTCATTGAACAAATTTTACAAACAGTTGGACTCACAGCAATGCTGCCTAAGTGATATTCAGCAGACAGGCCACTAGAGATGAGGACTGGGAAAAGAAAATTGGGAAAAATTATTGCTAAGGCAGAACACAATCAACAGCATGTGTCTTTCCAGACTTGTGATGAATTAACGGATCTTTAACATTAACCATAATGTGATTCAAGGTGCAGCAAAACACGCCTAGGTGCAAGAACATGAGGAACTGCATCTTGATTCCACCACAGAGCTTAATACCTGGTTCTAGAAGTGACAAGTACAGAGCCACTAAATACAACAAATGCCAAAGCCTCAGAACCTGAGGTGAACATAAGCCACAAGCTTATTTGTATGCATACAAAAAGCTACATTAAAATAATGCTATTTCTGCTCTCTCTCAGACTTTCCAAATGTCACATTTACAGCTGCACAAGCAATCTTAATTTGTCTCCCTTGTGCATCCAGCCTGAGCACTGTGGCAGGCAGGCTGTCAGAGACAAAATGTGACCACGTTGTCCAAGCTCACAGTACCTCCATGCTTGGAAATGAATGGAGCTTGCATAAGCACCACAATGCTGAAATTCCTCTAACTTCTCTGGCAGATTTTTACCATCTCCCATAGATGACTCACTAGACTGGATTTTTAAATACTCAGATTGAAGTAAATACTTGTGGTGTTTACAACTTCCAACATGCTCTCTCTCTTGTGAATGAATACCAGGGGGAGGATTGATCCCTTGCTACCTAAAACACGTTCCCATCACTGGGGAACTGGGCAAAATATATACCAGCTCACAAGAGGTAAGGCTATTATCTTCCCAAGCTTGTCCTGCATTTTTATCACTGTGTGGTGGTTTCAGAGGGTGCTCCAAAAGTGGGGTTAGGAAACAGCCAGATCAGATCCTGAGTGAAATGAAGGTGGATGCTAGACGGGGAGGATGGTGCCACCCTGCCCTCCCCAGACCCCCCAGGCATGCTCGGGATGCTGCTCTCGGCTTCTGCTCCTGCGCTGCTGGCAGCATGCACTGGGCTCTGCAGGGTTCAGTGATCTGAGCAGACTGACTGGATTTCCCTGAGGATCTCCTGCGAGAGAAGGGAAATGGTGATTTTTAACATCTCAGAGCTTGGCTAAATCAGAAAGGAATGGCACTGGACCAGTAAAGGCTAGTTTGTAGCCTTGGTGGCTTGGTTTTCTGTTTTATTCTTGGGTTCTTTTTCCTTGCTAAAGATGTAAAGATCACTGTAAGCTGTGAGGATAATGTTTCTCAAAGAAATGTTCTGACTTTTTATACTGGTAATACCAGGCAACCTGACCACAAGAGGTGAGTTCCACTTCTTTTAAATTACAGCTGGTTTATATATTCATACACAAGGACCTGTGTATTTCTGGGATCTTTTTATTGTAGCAAGAGAGTTGATCAAAAATCTAACACAGAAAGAAAACAACATCTCAAAAGAAAAAAAAGTTGTCATTGCGGTAATTTTGTGGGAGGATTTTCACAAATGTTCCTTTGTTACTTTTAAAATGTATTGACAGTATTTACGCCTTTTTTTTGCTGAGATGGTTACTTAAATATTTAATTGAATTTCAATTTTTTAACATTTTGATCATGCTTATGAGAAGATTTGGAAACTATGACTAACCAGGAATAATTTTTTTAAAAAAAGAAGGGAACTATACTAAACACCTTGAAATGAAAATAATCTGGAAACTGTAGGAATATTTTCATGTGTCTGCACTTTCTCAATCATCACACTGGAGGGGTTTTTTACTAGTCCTACACTGATTTTTTTAAAAAAAGACATTTTAGGACTTCTTTATTAACACATGAATTTCACTTACACCATGATTTTACAATCCATACTTGTGACCCATTTGCCATTAATTCCATTTCAACCATAAAGCTAAGCAAACAAAAGCTGTATTTTCCTTTCCACGCTGCACGCTCACCGTATCACATGGAGCTGCGCTGGGGTTCGCAGCCCTTGCAGGATGCCACTCCCTTTTCCCTAACCAGAAAACATGAGTCAGACTATTTACCAAGAAGCAAGAGGTTGCGGGAGAAGCATTTTACTGTAGCATGTAGTATACTGTCAGGCAGGAGAGGGCACAGTTTCAGTCGGATTTTTATTTTTAGATTCACTTAAAGGGTATGACTAATGGTCAACATAAATTAGAGATGAAGTCCAAAGTAAAAGTGAAACTTTATTGTTTCACGGGAGCAAAAAAAAATTAGAGCCTGAAAGAACAGAGGAGAGTTTAGAGCTTGTCGCAAGCTTTGATCACTGTCCCATGGCTTGGGCTTTAAGAGAGAAGCCAGTGGCTGCCTCTGCGGTGTCCTCAGCAGCAGCATAAGGACACACATGCCCCATGGCAAGCTCTGTTTATGTCTATGTTTAGAGGCTTATATCCTCTTTGAAACTTATCTTTAACCTAATTAAATTCTTTATGGGTTTGCCTACTCATGCAGTCCCTACACAGAGACATGCACACACACAGATGAGTTTGTTCTGCAAAGGAGACCGTGGACATGCCCCAACCTCCTGGGCATCCATTGTGGGGGCAGAAGCGTAGGTCCAACAACAACACTAAACCAAGACACATGAAGGAAGATTAAAAGTCTTTCTCAACAGGGGAATCAGAAGACAATTAGGATAAGTGATCTAATATAAAGCATCAGTAATAATATTGGCAGAGAGACAGCATGCACTACAAGGAACACCTGTGCAGAGCAAACCCAGCGCAGCACAGACCTGCCCTGAACGCAAGGTCCGTTGCACACCAGGAGCAGTTTCTTTATGGCTTTTCCAGGTTTCTTTCCATTAAGTAGGTTTTGCGTGCAAGAAGTGCTACACTGCAGGAGCTGGGCTGTTAGCACAGCTCTTACCCAGCATCTCAGAGAGATTTTGCAGCCCACACCGAGACCTGCGCTGCTCTAGCTCCAGCCCAGGCAGAACCTGGATCACCGGGCTCAACAGCTCGGTTCTAGGGGACCTGGCAGTGTGGTGGTGTCAACACACGCCTTGTCTTTCACAGAGTCTTTACTCATCCTGTTTACCCACTGAAAATCAGACCAAACTTACCTCCTTTTTAGTTCATTGATTTATTAGTGGGAAAATACAGTCGTGCAACAATAGCTTGCAAATTAGAATTCCCCATTTCTGATTCTTTTAAGGGTCTTCTGGACTCCCCCATCTGCTAAAAAGGTCTGGCCACCTCTAAGCTACCATCCCATTTCACCTGTTGGCACCTGGAGCAGCAATTCTTTATTCTGTGGGTCTGAGCAGGCTGCACCACAAAAAGCCCTGATTTCAATTGCAATCTCCTTCCAGTACAGCCCTACAGATGGTGAGCAATAAATAGCACTCGTAACCGATCGCTCCATCCAATGCTCATCTGGTGGTGGTTGTTCGGAACACTGTCCATAACTCAGCCACCACCATTACAGCTGCCCCACTGGGGTATCGCAAGAGCCACAGGGAAGGCAAGGTGGCAGTCACAAAAATGCTCCCCTCATTTCTGCCTGGAAAGCAAATTATTTTCTCCTTCCACTTTCATTTTTCAAACTCCATTCATCTAGTTCTTGTGCTGTCTTATTAAATGATATATGGATAAGTGTTGCCTAAGAATTAAACATGTCTCTGAGAGACCCAATTTAGCCATTAGCCATGGTACCAGGTTTGGAGATAATTTAGTGGTGGGCAAACAATGAAAATCATATCAAAACTGTCAAAAATTAAAATAATTTTTATCCCAAAGCTGTATTTATAGAACAATGCTTAAGTCTCAAAAAGTGAGATCAGATTACCAGTTCCATGTACTAAGAAAAAGCAATAAAAACAGCTTTACTTATAAGGGTGTGATGGAAAAGCTTAATACAAACCTGGAATCAGTAATCTGAAAGACTGCTTTATCATACTGTGTCTGAAAAACATTGGGAAATATTGATTCACTGGTCATTCAGTATATGAAAACATCACACTTTTCATTACACACATACCAAGAGAAAGGTCTTTCTGTGTTAGCTCTGCAGTGACACCGTTATCACTGTAAATTATCTCAGCACTGTCTCAAAGCCAAGAGAACGCAACACGTTCTGTTCTTCACTAATGATTTAAAAAAGAAAGACACAAACATCCAAAGGCATTGTATGTCGACACAGCTTAAACCTCTACCTGCTCTAAGTAAATTCTGAATTAAGTTCCTGATTCTGCCTGGTTGCTTTGAAAATCTGAAAATAAATTTTCTATTCAAAATACTCTTGGCCGTTGTCATTCCACTATTTTAACTACACAATCTACGCACTATGAAGTATGGACTACGTCACACTTAAGGCATTAGCATTCGATTAGGATTCAGTTTCTGATTACTCACATTAGACACAGATAGGAAAAGATTTAATCATTATTATTTTCATATAAATTCACAGAAAAAAGTTAGGCAAATATTTCCTTCTAAAAAGCAATGGAGTCTGCTAAACTGCTCAATGGTTGAAACTAATTTATTTTAATCACCAAGTAAGTTAAATATTAAGAAGGTGCTTTTCCCATTTATTTCATAAATGTATGTGCAAGTAGGAATAAGGATTTCCCACATGGTCAAAATCTGAAGAGAGAATTAATTAAAAAAACAGATTTCCAAACTTAACTGAAGCATGTGCTCTCCACTGGAGAGAGTCGTTTGCTCTCTAGTTAGCTTCCTTCCCCATCTCGTGCCGTTACCGAGCAGCACTGCAGGTGAGAGCTAGGCTGGGCCACCAGCACTCCTCTTGAGTTGTACTTTTTCCTGTGCACAAACCCCTGAAAACCAACGGACCTGCAGTGGGATGGAATACAGGCCAACTCTAACTGCCTTCATATTTCCTTAATTTTCCTCCCTGCCTTTGCTGTAAAAGATCCTTTCCTCTTCCCACACTTACTTTTTCTTTCAGATTTCTCTTGTACGAGCACTCAGCTTTTCAATGGCCGAGCAAGCTTTCTAGGATCAGAAATCTATGCATTCAAGATTCTTATGCCAATTAGTGTTCATAGGAAATATATTTTGTTTAAACATGCATATACACCAAAATGTCATTTTACACTTAAACAAAGTTCCAACAAAGCAAATTAACTGTGTGAGTGTGCAGCCAGTAGCAGACAGCAGGCAAGCAAGGGCTGGGAAAAGTTTAGCAGACATCACTACGTATGATGTACTTACTTCTCAACAACATGAACAAACGCTGGCACCACTATTCTTTCTGAGCAGCACTTGACCCCCGAGTGGACCATTTCCATCATCTCGAGAAAGGCTTGAAGAGTACAGCCCCTGGCAAGCCCAGGATGATCCCAGGAATGAAATGTTTGAGTGCAACAGCTCAGGTCAACACTGCTCCATGGACAACTCTCATGTCTTTGAGAGCAAGAAATTTGATGTTTTCAGGGTAAAGCAAACCTGCTGTTCCTGGAATCGTACAATGCTCGTGCTGGGTAAGAGCTCTCCCCAGTCACTTCAGTAAAGTAATAAAGCTGAGAACCTGTTTAATGGAGATTTCAAGAAGGATATTGGCATTTCTGGGGCATACAGTTATCTCTTTTTTTCCCCCATTTCATCTCATTGATGTCTCGTAAACTTTGCTGGTTGTTACATGCTTCTGGTTACAAGCTGCACTTGGGCTTTGCTGTTGCTTACAGCAGACTAGACAACTCTACTCCACCAGACCTAAAATACTGCTCGTAACTGCTGCGCTCCCTCCTTCCAGAGATGAAAATTCCGAGATTAACAGTTTGGGGGGTTCAAGGGCCAAGAGGGGTCAGCATGGGAACCACTTTCCCTCTCTTGAAATCAATTCCAAACAACAAGGCAAGGAATAACATTCTCCTAAACATGGCCAAGTGCATCCGCAGACGCCGAGCAGCCCGATGTGGCTGTCGTTAGACAGGCTCACCGTGGGTGTCACCATGTTGAACGGCAGCTGGGTGCCACGCTGGGTGCCATGTTCCAGCAGCTTCCTTCGTGCTGCTCCTGTGGTCACGAGATCCTGCGAGGGAGTGGAAAGTCAAGACACATCACTTTGTAGGAGAAGTCCTCGGGTGGTTGGGCTCGCTAAAGCACAGAGCTGGCGGGGCACGTGAACACAACGCCAGGAAGTCCTGAGAGCGTGCAGGAGAGGCCGAGCCGCAGCGGTAATGTCAGGAGTGGCAGTGCCGTGTTCAGGGAGGTGGTGCTGCTGCCAGCTCAGGCGGGCTGGGCTCCTCTCGCCAGCAGTGTCCCCCCCGTGTCCTGCCAATGCAGGCGTCTGTAAGCGTGCGTAGGGACCCCAGGCAAAAACCTAAGTGAGGTGGAAAGCTTTTAACCCACTGGAAAAATGACATTATTTTTCCTCTCCATATGTTTCTTAGTCCAGCTCATGCTGTCCCAGTTCAGAACTGGAGCCAGTGAACCGCATGGTCCCACCACCGCTGAAAACCTCCTGGATGCACCACAGCCTTCAGTACGCTTCTCCCTCTTCTTTATCCAACACAGGAGGATAATACAAGACTTGCTCACCACCAACATCCATCCGTGGCTACTAAGTATTTTATAAGCAGCGTGCATTACTGTGCTTCTGTGGTAGGGCCCCCAAGACATCACAGTCATCTTTAAAACCCATTTAGATTGCAGCCAAAAAGCTTGGGCACAAGTATGTCTCCCTGGGTGCTCTGAACCGGTCCTCCTTAGGGGATGACTTCCTCGGGTTTGCAGCACGGATGGTGGGGGAAAACATGCTGTTCCTATGCTATGGAAAATGGGTGTGGTCTTGTAAAACCAGCAATGCCATTCTTTGTGAGGTCATTTTTCACAGCCATTTACATCCCAGAAAAAATAAATAATAATTTGTACGCATTTCTTCTCCATAGCTAAGTGTTTGCAAAGCCAGCCTTCCCAGCTTCTTCTGTACTCCCAGCTCCTGTCGGCCTGTTTTGTTTTGGCTGTTCTAATTTACATAGTATTTCCTCTCCCTGGGTAGACTTCAAGGTTACTCCGGGGTCAAGCTGTATCTTTTGCAAACCAGGATGTAAACAAGCCTGGATAACTCATGTGAGATGCTCTGCCCACCTCCTTTTCTGTTCGGTGGGGTTTTTTTTAGATTTGTATTAGCATCAAAATGATCCGAGATCCTTTTAAAGATCCAATTTCATACTTTCCAGCATCCAGCAAATTGGCTTCATAGCAGGGAAATGCCAAGTGCTCTAAAATAACCATAGCAAAGGAAGCTGTGATAAGAAGCCCAGCGCACCAAAAACTCACCGAAAGAGCAATATCCTGTCAACAAGAATGTGCTCATGAAGTAAGAAGTGCTTGAATCTTATGTTCAAACAGAAACATCTCCATAAAACATCTTCACCCAAAAAAGAAATTTAAGAAAAGAAAAGAGGTTTCATTAAGGATGGAATAGGATTAGAATAATTCAGGCTGGTGAATCCTTGCCAGCTCCACTCCTCCACACATTCCTGCCTGCATTCTGATCTCATTATGCGCCGGGCGAGAGCACGAGCTTCACTGGAACAGTTCTCACCCATCTGCATCCTCTTCTTACTTCTCAAACTGAAGGAGGATGTATATTTATAACTCCCTTCGAGATACTGTGCGGATTCATGGCACAGAGGCAGTGTGTGGTGTTTGTGTGCTGGGCAGGGCGAAGGCACGGGAATGCTTACGCAGAAGATGCACATGCGTATTTTCCTGTTCATCCGGTTTTATGAAGTTGAGGCTTCTCTTCGAATGGCTACATGAACTGCCCTAACGCCTTGCTGTTTCCAAATTAAGACCAAAGCTTAAGCTTTTTCACCAGTTTTTCCTCCCACAAGTATTGAGCATATCTGGATGTATCAAGCAAGGCCCCCAAGGATCTGTCCTGAACCCAGGTCGATTCAGTATTCTCACTAATGTCTTGGCTCATAAAAAGGACAGTGCAGAGGGTGCTGATGCTGGGGAAGGTTGTGAATGCTTTAAAAGACTCTTTCAGAATTCAGAGGAGTCTTGATGAATTAAAGAAACAGCCTTACATCAAGCAAAGACACTCAATAAAGGCCAAGTGAAGTACTGAGCAAAGGAAGGAGAAATCAAATGAACAAATACAAAAGAAGAAATAACTGGTTAAATAAGAGTACTGCAAAATGAGTGCTGGGAGATGTGGAGGACCCCAGGTGGAATATGACTCAACACCATGGCACACTGCAAAAAAAAAAAAAGTAAAGCTGATTCGGTGGTGTATTAACAAGGCTGATGCATGTCAGACATCGGAAGTAATTACTCCCTTTCATTAAGCATCAGTGAAACTTCTCTTAGGGTGCAATTTGGAACACCATATTTTACCAAAAATGCAGACAAATTTGAGAGGAAAATATCCTCCTATACAGAAAGGCTGAATTTCTTTTCTACTTGTTTGGTCTGGAAAAGAGGAGACTCAGGAGAATATGATAGGAGCTTCCAACATAGTAAACAAGAGTATGTGACAGATGATAACACAAGAACTCATTTAATTCAGAGCAAGCAATATATAAGCTATATACTAGGAAAAGTTTTCTAAGAATAGTTAAGAGCTGCAGAAGGATATCTGCAGGGTATCTCTGTGTCTGCCTAATTATCCTTGCCTCTCAGCATGGCTGATTATCCCAGGCTGCCTACACTGTGCCTGCCTGATAGCCTGTCCAATGTCAAAACCAGCTGCTCCGAGCTAGTTGTGCTCTCTCTGCTCCGTGCAACGTTTCGCAGTGCTACGCTGCATCCAAATGATGTTGAGTTCCCCGCAGGACTGCATTGCTGTGATTCAGTGCTCCACTGCAACAAGTGGAGCTGCTCTGAGGTTTCCTGCCCCAGCTGCCCACACCAGAACAGCAGAGGTAAGTGCTCCTCAGTACAGGTGTCTGCCAAGGACATCAAAACACAAAGGGAAGCTGAGCAGCACATGAGCTCAGCATGCAAGGAAAAAAATCCTGCTTCCACATCCTGGGAAGGCAGGTCACCCCACATCATGCAGAACCAAGGTATCACCAGGCATGTCACCAGCAGCATCTTCTCTTCTTAGGGAGGTCCATCCCCCAGCGGGCTCTCAGTGCTGAATTTCCCTGTCAGCCCTTGACTCCCAGAGAAGCTAGATCCATCTAAGGTTATCATTACCAAAAAAAATAAATAAAAAAGGAGGACAGCAATTCTTCAGCTACTTATGACACTGAAAACATTTTTGCTTCTCTGGGCAGCATTCAGCACTCCACTACTCTGCGCTCAGACTCTGCCCATGTACTCTACCCGCTTTGGCTGGCACAGCAACTTCGAGGGACAGGTTTTTCCAAATTGTCTCACAGTCAGTATGAGGGAGCCTTGCTGGAGTATCCAAGGTGCATCAGGCTTCTGGGGTAAAGCAATGTGAGTGAGCTGAAGATCGTGCCCTCAGCTGGCAATGGAGGGCTCCACAGCAAAGATATCATCAGACCTGCTGACTGGGAGCCCGTCAGTCACTCCCTTACAAGTCACTGCCATGGGCATATTTTCCGGGCTTCTTCAGGATGTAACAGCCCTTGTGAGAAGCCCAAAAGACCTCAGTAGTTCTGGATGGGAACAAAAAATAAAACCCTCTTTGTCTCGGAGCTGGAATGTGACCTAATGTGTACATATGGGAAAAAATAACTGGAATAGACAAAGCCATGGGCAATTGGGCAGATGATGTGCCTGAGAACTATGGACATCTGTTGTGTGCAACCACCAGCTTTTCTCCATAGTCTATAAACAAATTTAAATAAAAGAACAGAATGATAGCTTTTATTTATATGTAACTGTCTATCACAGACATCCGGAAACCAACACACCATTGTAAAATGCTAACTTGACAGTTAAGCTCATTTGCAGACCACTGCAGAGTTCATTGCCCCCAAAACAAGCTGCATGAAACAGGGGATTCATGGGCTCAACCCTCCTCTGTCCCCTCTTTCCGAACCCCTTTGCCACCTCCCCCTTCTCTAACCCACCACCCCTCTGCCTCCAAAGCCTGTGGGCTCCCTCTCTGGTGGATCCATTGCCTGCGTTGATCAGCTTCCATCTTGGATGCGGGGGTGTGTCTAGGTCACACCACTCCCTAGAGCTTCAAACAAGCAAATTCAAGATTTCTCTTAATTTGCAGGAGCTCCCTAAATTAATATTTCTCATTCAACTTCCTCATATCTCTGCTCTGCCATGGTACCTATAAAAACAACTGTTTGGTTGCTCTGTGTGTTGAACATCGTTTGGCGGTTTCCTTGCACCATCTCCCAGTATCCTCTGTCAACCCCCTGCAGTGCTTCAAGGTCAGGCTTTCTGAAAGGACCACCTTTTTGTTCTACGTCTTTATAACACCTAGCACAGCCCAGTCTCTTCCAAAACTGAGGCTTCAGGTGCTATGGTAATAAAAATAAATAAAGGCATCCCTGTTAATTCACCTTCTACACAGGAAATTGTGATTGGCAGGAAGAATTTGGGTCAGACATACATTTTGTGCTATCTCACTGAAAGCAACAGAGAATTAGGAGATGTAACTGCAATGTTTAAAGCTAGAAAGGACACAGAAAAATATCACCCAAACTCAAAAACACACCCTATTACAAAGTCAGTGAATTACCATCACTAAAGCTATACTTTCATATCATTAAAACAAGGTAAGCACACTTCATTTAATCCAGTTTAGTGGCATAATGTCAACCACAGAGGTATTTTATTACTGTTAAATTGTTGCTTTTCATAGATACTTGGCCAATAGCTAAAGTAAAGCACCAGCAGAGGACCAGGAGCCCTCAGAGAGCTTAGCTGCTAAGAGAATGGGTTAAAGAGAAGCTATTCTTATTTGTGTGACAATCATCTTGTGAGAATATTTTCCGTCTGTGCTATTTTTGGTTCCCAGTGAGATCGTTCTTACAAGAATATGGAATTAGAATTTGAATACAGGCATCGTAAGAGCACTTTGCATGTGTGCCCACACACCCCTCCTTCCCCCACACACCTCCATCAGGGAGCTCCACTGCTGAGAAAGGTCAAATTATATCAATAAGGCACTGCAGGAAAATCTTGTACATTCCCAGATTGGTTAAAGAAATTAAAACTCATCTTCTGGGATTTTCAAATCAAGGAATGTTGTTTATTTTAAGGATCACTGTAGCATTATATTTATGACTCAT
This sequence comes from Syrrhaptes paradoxus, assembly GCA_013400615.1. Taxonomy (NCBI): domain Eukaryota; kingdom Metazoa; phylum Chordata; class Aves; order Pterocliformes; family Pteroclidae; genus Syrrhaptes; species Syrrhaptes paradoxus. The sequence continues at coordinate 63,957 of VZTO01027600.1, forward strand.
TAATCACCTTGGCTTGAAAATCTATGTCAAATGAGGGAACTATTACACTGAGAAAATTTGCACAGGTTGGCCAGACTTCGTCTGTCTTTAACCACATGGTCTAATGGAAAGAAAAGCCTTCCTTTTCCGCACAGAGAATTTGAAATTATGGACAAGTGCCTGCAATTATGAACTGAGTTACTTAACCTTTCTGACACCAATTCTCTCCCACAGGTCTCTTTTGGGCAGGAGCAACTCTCAGTGCATGCTTGCGGCACAAAGATTTACTGGAGCGGCTAAGGGAATGAATAACTTTTGGTGCAGTATGCGTGTTCAGCTGTGCCTGCACGCGGCTGCGCTTGGCCCCAGCTTTTATAGTGCATCGCGGTAGAAGGGCAGCGCAGGGTAGCTCATCGGCAACATGCCCAAGAGAGAATCATCCTTGATAATGGACCCTCCTGATGCCGGGCTCTGAGCAGAAGCACAGTCCCCACTGCACAGACACCCTTGCTTGAGGCGAGAGCCAAGGTGTGATCACACAAGCAGCCCGTGGGCAGTGCTGGGCAGGGCAGTCCAGCCTTCCAACAGGACAGGTCCANAAGAGCCAAGGCGTGATCGGGCGAGCAGCCCGTGGGCAGTTCAGCCTTCCAACAGGACAGGTCCACTCTGGTGCTAGTTAGGCAGACGGAGTCATTATGCTGACCTGGCCGGCAGGATGGGAGCATGGATTTCATTCAAAACTTTATAAAGGCCCTTGATTAACTCAGTTTTGTTTTCTGTTGATGTCAGTTTTAAAAATTAACCTCCTAAGGGAAATAGAGAATACACTTGAAAGTCTATTCATGTCAACAGCTAGAAAGGTCTGTTTGTTCTACGCCTGCTGGAAGTGATACTCCTGCTGAAAAATGTGATGTGCTTTTTTATTTTCATGGTGTTGAAAATACAATGCATTGATTGTGCTTTCAGCAGAAGTAAAACCACCACAATCAAGTCAAACCTCTAATGTTGGGGAAGAACTGAGCTGTAAGCTTTGCTTATTGAGAGGTCATTAAAGCATCCCATCTCTCCAGTACATATCCATAAAAGATAGGGCAGAATATTGCTGGTATCGGATTATAAACCACATACCAGTGAACAAAGGCTTATATTTACTGATGTTTCTAAGGGAGTTTTAAAATGTATCCTTAATTTGTCAATCAATATTCATATAATAACATTAACGTTATATACACAGTACTGATTAAGCATAACTGTGAAATTATTGCTTTAGGTTTTCAAATCTCTTTCCAGATATTAAGGAATCGGTCCTTGTGCTAGTCAGTGAGGAACGTGACTATTTGCACAGCACCGTGAACTGAAGCAGGAGGATTAAGCACCTTACCTAAGTTTTTTACAGGCTGGATCTGCACTCCGCAGAGCAGTATAGTCCTGGCAGTCAGATCATTCAGACCAGACACCTGGTTGATTTGGCTGAATTAGATTGAAATGCTTTTTCAGCTTTGGGTTTCCACGGATGTCAAAGTAAGGAAGGGAGAGATGCACATGCCCAGATCTTGTCTCAGCATGGAGAGCGTGGACATGGTCCTGGCTCCTCAAGCTCAGACATCAGTAAATAAGGAGGAACGAAAGCTAGGACTAGCATTTGTGACACTCACTTCCCACCTCTCCTGTAGGTTACAAGAGTTCCTTAAATAACAGAAGCCTAAAAAGAAATTACTATAAATTAAAGAGAAATATTAAGCACCGGCACAGATGAAAGACATGGCAGATGTAGGGAACCAATCTATTTCGCTATGGTTCTCTCTGAACTCTAAAACTCACTTGATCCACCTACAATCTCATCCCCACCTTCCTTCCAGTGCCTCACCTCTGACTTTGCCCAACTGCCAGGGGACACCAATGGGAAAGTCACTTCACAAAAAGAACAGCTGTTGTTCCCTAATTGAAATCATATGACACAGGCATTCTGCCAAGCGATTATCAGACAGTTTAATAAAAACTATTTGAGTTTTTGAGTGCTACAATAATGGCAGTTCTTACCACCTATGAGCTCTCCATTGGCTTTCATGGCTCAGAGGTGCAGGACCTTTTGGATCACACCTGCACAAGGCTTATCACACGGCAGGGAGCATCAGCATGCCCCAAAGCAAGACACTCAATACAAACCCAATCCCTTGAACCCCAGCCTCTCAAAACCAAGCAGCATGACAAGGAAAGCTGAGCACAAAGCTTCCAGCCGCAGTGGCCTACATGGCTTATCGGAGAGCAAATTCAGGTAGCCAAGAAACTTTTAACAATAGGCAACGACAGCAGAGAAATCTTAATGGGGTGGGGAGAAGAACGTCCATCCCAGAACACAGATTCAGCAGAATGGCAGATGTCAAACTTTCACCCACTTGCATGTCCTAGGAAGGAGCAGAACTCGCTATACTGAGTGAATTTTAAAATACCAGAGTCTCTGCGGGGAAGAAGTTCAGTTAATAACTGCACTTGGTGCTCTGTTGCTGGCTTTATCCAAAGACTCCCAGTCCACCCTATGAGTGCCCCTTTTAATCCACTCCGAAAGCAGATCACACCAGCTCATATAAAGGCAGCCTTGGTGTGGGACGAGAGTGCCACAGAGCGAGGCAGGATGCAGCAGTTAGTGCACTTCACGTTCACATGCCCCCGTGCTGTGCTGTAATTTCCCCCAAGGGTCCCAGCAAGAGGGTATGAGAAAGTCCCAGTAACATTTCACCCACCAGTCAGTAGTTTCTACTAGACCTCATTTAGGTCTTTTTAAAGGCTCGGATTTGACTTGTTATTTTACTTGTTCTGATAAACTGAGGTCAACTCTATTTCTTCAGGACCCAAATAAAGAAATGGATCTCAAGGCATCTTACCAGTGTTCTATCACAAATACTCTCATTAGAGGAGATGCAAAGAAAGGATTTGTAAACAGAAATCTCCAGAATGGTGTAAAGGTAACGCCATGGTTTTCAAACAAAAGGTTGAGGGTCTTCTTCTCAGAATCAACAGGATTCTTGCTATAAGTTAAAACTAGTCATAAAAAGGATGTTCTGGTGAAAAGCCGCATTAGTGGAGCTCTCTGCAACAAGCTGCTAAGAATAAAACTGTATTCATTTCCATTAAAGGACAAGAGGCTTTCAGGGGAATGGAGTAGTATTTGCTTTGTAAAGTAAAGGATCAGCTTCTGTGAAAACATTGGTTGAAATGATCAAAACTGATGTGGTGATGCATATCGACACCACAAATTTTTTGCTCACATTTCTCAAGAGGTAGCAGTATTATTAGCAGCAGGAGTTATAGATGTGCAGCACATCAAAAAATTGCATCCTTTCAAAAACTGATGATAGCAAGGGAAAACAAAACCCAAAGATCATGAATTGAACCTCAGGATCCAATAAGCTCCAAACAGCACAGATAGCGAGGTGTGTACCCCGCATGGATGTCAATACAAAAAAGGTTTCCATGCCCTGGTCTGCAGGCTCTGTACACAACTTCTCCCCTCTGCACGAGATATGGGGAGCTCTACAGCTACTCTAATTTGCACCATCTGTAAATAATCTCTAGGGGACAAAAGGAAGTCAAAGATAGGCATGACAAACGGGCATCCCTGCATAGGCACACCCCTTTTCCCTTGTTTTCCTGATTTTCCTGGCAGGAGAGGGAAAATGCTGATAAGAGAGCAAATTCAGCTCTTTGACCATGTTCCCCCTGCAGATAAGGAGACCCTCCCTGGACCAACACCACCTGCTTTAGATATAAATGTACCTGAGAGATTAGACACAAAGTGGCCTCATTATGTGAGTGTAATCTACTTCAGATCTCACAGGGAAGAGGAGGCAGGAGACTCAGTTTTGAAATCAGCTTGCTCTATCTCAGTCCTGCAGTGCCTGCACGTCCAAAAATCGCATCAAACCCAGGATGGCTTTTGTCTTCTCTAGAGCTGATCTCTAAGGCCACGGATTCTGCTGGGTTTGCTTTAGCTTGGATATGTAGTGTCAACACAACAGCAGCTCCGGCTGCACGCAGATTGGTGCAGAAAGTAGGTCGACATGAGACAAGCTGTTCTCAGAGTAGCGTTTCTCCCTCCCATCCCTTCCCTCTTTGTAAATGAAGAGTGCTAAACTAGTTGCTTTGAAAAGCACATAGGCGTTCACCCTGTCAAACAGACACAGAGCCATTTTGCTGAGTATGTCGCAGTTCTAGACGATTATTTTATTATGCAATTTAGAGCAATGTGCCATGTTTGTAATAGGCTTCGTAAGAGACGCCACTTGTTAGTACTAAAATTCAAATTAATTACCAAAAAGCTGGTTTGAGTATTAGAAAACAAGGGGAATATGTAAACAAGACTAAAATAATTATAAATATTAAATGAATATTCATGAAAAATGCAATGTTTTTACACAGTTCATGTTTTTGTGTCACAGAAAATGAGTTTCACGGTTGTATGTCAAAAGCATAGTCAGAAACTGCATTTTAACCCAGAACACACTGTATTCGGTGAAAAGGTCTGGCACATTCATCAAACAAAAAACCTATAACAAACCCACAGAACCTGTGTGACCTGCCGCAAGGAGCAGCACTGCTCAACGGACACGATCTGCAATGTGCAGGGATGCGTTCTCGTTTCACCGACCTGCTTCACCTTTTACAAATAACCACCCAGTTATGCTCAGGTGATAAATATGAAGAAGGAAGTGAGGAGTGCCCATGGCCGCATTAGTCACCAAATAGTCAAAATGAGCAAATTAATCCAATATATGATTTATCTCCCATACACACTCTGAACTATACTGGGAATCTTTAGAGGGTAGATTGGTGACTCCTTAAACTTCTCTAGATAGTTCCACTATCTCCCTATGTATGTCCTAAGACTCCCATCCTTAGAAAACAGAACAAAACATCACAACAAATGTATGTATGTCAATAACAGGCATTACCTTACAGGGTGCTCTCTCAAATTAAATATGTGGTGAAGTACTGAGGGCACGAGTTGTACTACCAAAAACCTGTCTTACTTTCCTAATGCAAGAAATACTATTGATTTCAAGAGGAGTATTCATGAGTTCAGAAAGCCAGATTTGGAGCTGGATCCCATTCAAGTCCCTGGAAGTCAAGGAGCCACTCTCAATGATTGTAAAATAAGAAGGATTGGGCTTGTGCCCATGTTTCGTATTGGATATGTATTTTTCCATGGTACATATTTTTCCTACATATAATGCAATTTTTTCTCTTAAATTCTTTTTCCTCTGCTTAGAGTATTACTTGTTGTTAATGAGCATTAAATCCATCTTGATTTTATCATACCCTATGAGTCTCTGCGTAAGTGCTTCAGCAAATTTTCCCCTTAATTGCTACCCAGTGTTCGAGGGAACACCAGCCATAATTTGTTCCACCTTTGCATACAAGCTACATTTCAGGCAAAGTTTCAGAAGAAGAAAGAATTTTCTCTTTTTTTCCTAAAATACTACAGCTATTGGACCAATTACTCTTACTAGGTCCAATGACAAATCTTCCGCTGTTGGTCAGGTCAACGGGAGCAGACATGGACGCAGAAGACATGGGAACAGCAGAGAAACTTCATTTTTACGCAAGACTTCCGGAGCAAAGACCTTTAGGGGAAAGTGCTAAACATCAAGTAAATGGAATTTTATCTTCAAGGTAGCTATTTATTTATTTATAGTACCATTGTGCTTGTATGGTTCAATCATAGACCGAAACTTGATAATGCCAGGTCTTGTACAAACACAGATCAAAAAGAGAAGGCCTGCCCCAAAGAACACTCTTTCTCTTATATATAGTTTACACAAACAAGCATTAAGAAACACATGATAGTTTATCTTGTAATATCGGTACAGACAAGGTTTCAAGTAAACAAGGGGAGACTTGACTATTGCAGCAATAATACTTCCAAAGAAATTCCAGACTCACAATGAAAAAGGGTTTTTTGGAGCAATGCGGAATATGCTTTCACCAGATCTAGTCTGTAAGCATCTTCTTTAATTGCTGTTACGTTACTCAAATTACTGCCTTGAGGCTCCAGCCAAGATCAAGCCCAACTTTTGGTAAACAGGCAGTATGCCTTACATACATCACCAAGCAAGACACGGGCTCCACCCTGACATGGGGATGCTGGAATATGTCCAAAGAAGATCAATGATGCTGGTGAAGAGTCTAGAGAAGAAGTCCTGTGAGGAGCAGCTGAGGGAACTGGGATTGTTTAGTCTGGAGGAAAGGAGGCTGAGGGGAGACCTCATCAGTTTCTACAACTACGTGAAAGGAGGTTATAGTGAGGTGGGTGTTGGTCTCTTCTCCCAAGTAACAAGGAAATTGCCTCAAGTTGTGGCAGCAGAGGTTCAGATTGGATATCAGGAAAAATTTCTTCACCGAAAAGGCTGTCAGGCACTGGAACAGGCTTGAGTCACCATCCCTGGAGGTACTTAAAAGACGTGTGTCAATGTGGCACTTAGGGACATGGTTTTAGGGACACCTGGTAGTGTTAGGTTAACAGTTGGACTTCATGATCTTAAAGGCTTTTCCAACCTAAATGGTTCAGCGATTCCATAAAATGGTTACATGACAGGTACAAAATTATTCCCCCACTTCAGCAGTGACACACTTATCTGAGTAATTCCCTCAACTGATGAGATTTATGCAGCCTCTGCAGGAGGGAAACCGTGAAAAGGGTCAAACACTGACCTGGCTGTACCCTTGGTCTCCTGGAGCACAGCTCAGAAATGTTGGAAATGAGAATATCTATCTCCTCTTCAGTTATGTTCTTTGCTTTATTGTTGTCAGCATCAACTGAACTCTACAATTAAATTACATGTATTTTTTTCTTTGCTTCATATCCCGTTTTTAGAAATTGTGGTTGTGTCTTCCTCTACGATTTGTTTAATATCAGTGGGGGGGGAGAGAGAAAGAGAGAGACTTAATCTGATGTGGGAACACTTTCTCCTTTGTATCAAAGAACCATCTGCTAATTTACAAAATACAAACAAAGTTACTGGATGTGCAAGAACCCCTGTTGGGAAGCCAGGCACAAACAGTGCCTGTACCACGCGGAGGAGCGCTGTGTTTACTCTGGAATGCACAGCTTTCCGAGTTTCTTTTATCTTTGGGTATTTTTCCTCTTTCTCATTGTGTTGAGAGTTCAACACAGTGAATAAGCTCTAGCAAAATAATAAATACAGAATATTTACAGAATGCTTTTCCTACTGTAAAACACACTTTTCTAGACCGAAACAGAAATCCTACGGAGCAGCAACCATTCTGCAGGCTGGTGCAGGACAGGCTGATAGCCCTGCCTCCTCCAGCCTCGCTGTTTTGAAGCCCCAGTCTCTGTCGACCCTCTGTTTTCTGAGCAGCCGGGTGACATGAGAGTCAAGTCAGTCCAACAGCTCTTCTCATCCTCTCTCCCCACCTCCTCTGTGCACCATGCAGGGCAAGGCACAATGCAACATTCAGGAAATATCTCAACCTTGTCCTTTTTCAGTTGCTCTGCAAGTGAGAAATAGGGAAAAAAGAAAAAAGAGAAGCAAGAGATACCTCCTGTGCTCCTAATCTGCAGTGAGCAGAGCGACGTGGAGCAGTTACTGTGGTCAGCCAGCTCACTGTGGTCTCACCACAGATTGTGAGAACAAATGTCACCCTCCAGAAGACAGAGAAAAGAAATCATCCCGAGGGAATTTATGTAAAGTGGTTAAGTTAGCAGCAGTATATGCTTAGTGTTCAGATCTTTTTCTTAATTTCAGCTGGTACTGAGGTTTTAAACCAGCCAGAAATACTTAAATACCTGTAGACAGACCTGCAAACCTGTTTCCTAAAGACTGGAAGTCTGTATGGCAAAGATAAGGCCAGGGACAAAATACAACTAACACAATACGCAGAAAACAGGCTACTGAATGACCCATATCTTACAGGCTGGACTGAAACGCATTTAGAGTGGGATTTTTTTGGGATCTATGTTTTTTTACAAATTGAGCACGCACAGATCTTACCACACTGCCTAAAAAGTGAAGTCCTGTATTAACAGAAATAAAGAGCAGAGACATCAGCAAGGATAAACTAAACACAGTTTCTCTTCCTTATGCCTCAGCTCAGGTGGAAAAAAAACCCCAACCCCAAACATTTCAAAGAACTCAGTATCCACAAGAGAGTCTCTGTAGAGAGGGGAGTCTGGCACACAGGACCAACTTAGAATCATAGAATGGTTTGGGTTGGAAGGGACCTTAAAGATCATCAAGTTCCAACCTGTCATGGGCAGGGACACCTCCCACCAGCCCAGGTTGCTCAAAGCCTCATCCAGCCTGGCCTTGAACCCCTCCAGGGATGGTGCATCCACAGCTTCCCTGGGCAACCTGTTCCAGTGCCTAACTTGTCCCAGTACATCTCTGCAGGACAGCACAGCTATATTAGCAGAGACCCAGTGCCATGGGAAAGCAGCTTCCCCATTTCTGAACCCAAACAGGCTCCCAGAAGGACAGGAGGGTGTTTTTTGAACAAGTTTCCCAAGCCTGATGGATCTGAGATGTGCTGTATCTCCGTGTCCACTCCAAATGCAGGCTCACTGTGCAGACCGCCGATAAGGACGTCAGTTGTGGTGACAGGCTCTTTAGCTACAGACATGTCCCCATCAGACGGCAGACTGAGGTCAGCAGGCTCGCTGTGCAGAGCCGACACAGAGAGTTTGTGTGAGTAACAACTCACAGGCACCAGCTTCAAGGATAGGAAATGCTGACACGAAGCCCTGATAGCAGTGTCAACTCTGACCCATGCAATCTGGTAGGTTTGAAAAATAAATTTTAGTTTAGATTTGCAACTAACATCTGATGCATTGCAGATATGCAACTGCAAAAATAAAATCAGGAAACAAATCCAATGTGTTGTAAAATCCCACGATGCAAATGGAACCAAATGTACATGAGACTGCCCAGTGTCTCACAAAAGCAGGTCTAAAATTAAGAAACCTTTTAAGTATTGCAGTAGTCTCACATACAACTAACGAGTCTGTGCAGGTAGGAATGTGTATGCTTGTGCAAGCAGCCTGCTGGTGTGAATAAGAATTAAGTGTGAGTTACTGTTTGTCACCTAAGCTGACAGTCCAAGGATTCCTGCAGAAATTGCCATAGTTAAACTAAAGAGTCACTTTTCCTGCAAAGCAGATACATGCTGAATTAAGAGTGAACTTTTCAATATGTAACTTACACAAAATAAACAACAAAACTCTATTTTCTATGATGTTTGAGACAAATATTCAGTAACCTGAAGCTATACCTGTGCTAGTATTTGCTATATATGTGACAACGTAATTTCTGTATCCCTCTCCTTCCTTGCCACCCAAAAAACACATGATTTGACTGCAAAACAATAGAAGCAAACCTGGATCCTGTGGAACCAGTAGGAGTTCTGACAATTTCTAGGAGACAAGATTTTGCACAGCAGATTTTACCAAAACAACAGTTTACAACAGTAAACGCGCACATGGTAAATCTGCCCACACCTGAGTCCCACACCATCATGGGAACCGCTGTAGGCACCACAGAGTGCCAGCACAGCCATCCTATGAAGGAAAAATATTTACATCCAGCCCGCTTTTAGAAAGCTACAAGTGTTTAATGGGTGCAAGATAACATAGCTTTTCAGGAGAGTGAAAAAGTTTATTTCAGATAAAGCCCTGTCACCAGTGTCTCCTTCCAGATCTGAAATAAAAACCCCATTTTCAAGGAACACTCCAGTGTTGTAGGGTATTTCAGTACCCTGAAGTGTTTCTACTATTTCCAGGACTGTTACCACAAGCTTGATATAAAGCTCATCTGACATAAGATTCCTTGCAGATGCCATTACCAAAAATGTGAACTTGGAATGGGAAAATGCTGGCTATGATTCCTACAGACACCAACAGGAAAGTATTAAAGATGAATTAATTTTAACCAACATCACTTCCTGGCTTGTCTTCAGCATTCCTGCAAGCAGATTGTGTCCTTCATCACTCAGAAGCATTCAACATTTTATTCTTTATATTATTTCTATAATACAGAGTCTATCCACTCAAATATCCAGCCCATCCCAAAACATCTTTCTCCCAGTGAAGGGACTATGCAGAATATCCAAGGCTGGAGCTGCTTTAAATACTTTCCATTGCTCTGTGTACACAGCGTATGATTTTTCCCTATCATCCTCCAGCATTTTTCCATTGCAGCCTTCAAACGTCACACATTGCCTTATCCACCTATCAACTCTCATACACCATGGGGTAAATTTTAGTTTCACTTATGCCGGCATAATCCCACTAAAGCCAGAAGGATTGCCTGGGTTTATCTGAGATCAGAAGACAGCCTCAGGTTACGCTGAGCTACATAAGTCTTTGGAAGGAGCAATTATGTTCTGCAGCAAAGACAAAGGTTTGAGAATTTAGACCAACATAAGAGTCAATGTTCCCCACACACAGATGTACGAACTGCTGTCACTACTTGGCCTTGGGAGATATTTTTGCTGAGAAAGTAATTTTTTTTGCATAGGATAAAGCCAAATTGCTGATCATTTTAGGTTTTTAATAAATAAAATCAATATTGCATCTGATATCATTAACAGTAGAGAGAGTGGTCTTTCTGGATAAGAGCAATGTGTTATGGCAGAATATCCAGATACTATCCGTGATGATAGATTAAATAGATTAGAGGAGAGGAAATAAATAAAATTCAACCCAAGCTCTTACTGCAGCAGCAATGAACTAAAATTCTTATTCTCTTCTTGTCCCAAATGACTTGGCATTGCTTGGGCTCTCAACAACTGTCATATTTCACACCAGAAATGCTGCATTCCAGTTTCAGTTTGTGTTTTAAATTCAGTTTTGTAAAGCATTGTGGGATTTTCCAGACTGAAAGGCATCATATATAAATTTAAAATATTATTATTATTTCAACATTATTTATGGATACCATCTGTTCATAACTCTGTTACTGTCTCTTCTTTTTAATGTTCTTATCACAGACTGCCTTGCTTATTACTTGCTAAATTGGTCAGAATTCAGTTCAAGCTGTATTTGAGTTATATGTTTACCTCAATGAGTGCCTGCCAGGAATGATGTTTATGGCATATCTTGCATTGATTTTAGAATTTCTGAAAGTAATAAAGCACTGAATGAGGTTCATTTCTTCTCACAAATTAGAATCTGTCATATTAATAGAGTAATAGAATCCTGTCATCGCTTCCATTTGTTTCTTTCATCAGACTGATAGCACAGAGAGGTTAACTTCACATTCATTTAGGCTGTTTGTTTAAAAGCCTTAGAGGAAGCTGATGGTTTATTTTTAAATCTTCTGGAATAATCACACCAAACCTGATTCTGCTACTCCTTTGTGTAAAACAGCCTTATTCTAGAAGCTGCCAGGTTGGAACCCATGAGGCTGCTCCGGGGTGAGGCTCTGCTCATTGCAGCACAAGGACAGGACCAAACTCTTCAGCACTTGCAGTGACAATGTTGTGAATGAAAGGTGTCCATGGAAGAGCCCGGTCCCCATTGCCTTCTCCCCTTCCCCTGCTCTGAGGCGGCAGGGTGGGCTATGCTCTGTTTCTTCCTGAATCCAACATCTGGCGTGGGAGTAGCGATCATGCACCTCCCCACCTCCGCTCTTCCACAACACTCCCCACGGCTGAGCTTGCTGGGGTCGGGATTACAACCCAGTGCTGGTTAATGAGATGCAAAGCGCAGTATTTCGCTCATTCCAGGGATGGTGACACTTGCATACCATGTCCTCATTACGGTTCTGCCTACAGTTACGATTTAGTTCATATTTACTCTTCTAAAAGCTGTCCAAAGTATAAACCTTTACACCAGCTGTTGTCATGTCAGCTTTCACAAGCTTTATGCAAACAACAATGTACAATTCAGGGGAGAAAAATAAACTCTGAATAGGCTTAGTGAGGTTTTATTAGAAACTATGCAGCAGATTCACTGAATAAACTATTACCCCCACCAGCAGCTATTGCCACACTCCAGCTGCCTGGAATTTTTATTTTCTTGGTTTTAGCTTCATAACTCCGCTTTCCTTTTCCTTCTTGCTTCCTCTTGGCTGACATATTATATAGCTGCTGAGATGATCCTCTAGCCAGGAATGCTGGATGAGCAGCTGCCTGTGGATTGGTGCCAACACTACACTGGAAACTGGAAAGAAGCACAGACGGGCTTGCACCCGTCTCTCCTTCCAGACACAGATAAAAAACCCAGAGCTGCTCATTAGAGACTGCTGACCTGTGAACTCAAGATTTTCTCCTACCTGCCCCCATGGACGCATCAGCATTTTAGGGGGTTATACACTAACCATCCATGATGCCAAGTTGAGCTTCCTACTTCTCTTGCTGGGCTTTGAGAATGCCAGATCTGCGAGGCATCGATTATAATCCTGAATGCATCGCTCAAAATAAATGTTTTGTGCATTTTTGTAGCAGATCACCCAATAATAGCACATAGCTCATGCAACTAAAGGAGCACAAGTCCGCTTCCAAAGCGTCAGATAATAATTGTGCTGTAACACCACAGTGCATACATGAATAAATACAACCTAAAGTCAATGAGATATTTTCCTTCTGCTGCTCCTCCTGCTGCAAATGAATACAGCAGCAATTAATTACTGTGCTCAGCAACTCCCTGCAGCAATTGTGCAATAGATTCATTTTCAGTCCCTTGTCTCGTAACCTTTCAGATAAGTTTCATGGGTCTGGAATGGCAAGCGTAAAAATATATGGTTTTGTTCATTTAATGTTTGTAAATGTTACAGTTCTCAGATACCAGCCTTAACTTCCTCAAAGTTCTGCTCCACTGCAGAGGATTTGAATATTAGGATAATCTGAGCTCAAAACTAAGAGTAAGGGATCTTTCTCAATCAGAGATATTTGCATGTTACATTTTATGGTAAAATTTTATTTATATGTAAAGTAGTCACATTTGAGAAATGGTATGATACGAGTTCTTACTAGCTGTCATCCATTTAGGTGGTTAGGACTATGCCAGTATATCCTGGCCTCAGGAAAGTCACTGGAAGTTGTGCAGCTGACTTCAGTGAAGCCAGGATTTCACCTCAGCTACTGTTTGTGCATCACTACAAAAAAAATAAGAACTGAAACTAATAGGCTGCCATTGCACCTCTGCTTTTTTAAACAATTATTTTCAGGATGCACCATTAAAAGCTGCGGAGCACTTCAGGCATTCTGAAAAGGACTTCCACATCAAGAAAACCACAAAGCTATTTCCTGGTCATATTTTGCAAGCGTTTAAAGTCCAACGAGGTCATGTGCCTGAGCTGACAACACCGCACAGGACGAACATTGAACAGACACTGCCTAAGTGATGAAATGCAATGCAATACTACTAGTGTCTTGATGACAATATTATCTACTGTCACACAGATGTGTCAGAAAAAGCCAACTTTCTCTGGTTCTCCTGGGCAAATGCAAATCCAAGAGGGGAAAGCAGAGGAATAGGACAGAAGTAGGTAGGTGAGCAATCTGAAATCCAAGCTTTCTGACTTGAAGTGAGTCCAAAGATCCTTGAGGAAATTACTTCCCAGGCTGAATAAGCAGCAAGAGTAGACTGGCAAAGCTGGAAAGCAAACATCTTGAATCTTACAGACCAGGTTTCAACCCTAAATAGTATCACATACGCAATATCCTTAGAATAATTAATAAGAGCAAAATAAATCTGAGCTTTTTGAATGGAAACACAGCATGGTCCTGTGCTTAGAGTAATGGATTGGGACTCAGTTCTGTTTCTGCTACTATTTGACTGTACAACCAGTGCTCTCTTTGAGACAGTGACTCTCTCTCCTAGTCAGATGTATAGTGCCCTGCAAACAAAGGCTTTGCAAACTAATTATTTGAAAATATATAATTAATATCAAAAGTTTTAAGGTGCCCCTTAAGTCAAGAAATCAAGAACAGGGTTACTATGAGTTAAAACTAGTCATAAAGTATTTGTAAGAATCAAATGCTAATGAAAAAGAGAGAAAAAATATTAAATATTTTTTCCAAGTTCTCTCTGGCTTTGCTCCTTGCATCTCTGCTCAATGAATACCCATGCAGCTCTGACATTTATTAAAGCTGAGTTCAAAACTACACACGACACACACTAAACTCTAATGTCCTTTCTCTAAGGAGAAGTCTTTTATTTAGTTATTTCAATCTGTTAGGTATCTAAATAGTGCAGCTCAAAAGTAGAAGAAAAACTGAATTTCCCTCCTGCTGATCTTTTTGAATATAAAATCTGGCAATGCACTGGGTTTAGATCCAACCATATCCTTAAACTGGACTGCACAGTGACTAGAGATGCTTCTGGACCTGGAATTTGCTTCTGTAAGCTGAGGAACAGCCACAGTCCCTTAACACTGCTGTGCAGCTTCTTGGTACAGTTTGCAATAGCATCTGCAGTTGACATTTCACAATTTCTCTGTGGGATTTCCACGTAGGTGCCTCCAGTGACTGAAGCCTGCCTTTGAAACACATGAGATGTACCAGTCTTCACATTTGGAGGGCTTAGCCAGTCACTCGGCATATTGCACTGCGGACAAGAGCCATCACTCACAGACTGGTGACTTGGTACATCAGGGATGACAAGCGATACCACACACTGCTTAGTGACCTCACTGATGGCGTCTGGAGACCATCCACCAGGGACGATGCAGTCCTTTACCTCTGCAATTATTCACTCATCTTCGCTTACAACCTTTGCGGAGAGGCCTCATCATCCTCTCTCAATTCATGGGGCTCCCACCAGCCACTGGCAGCCACTCCCCAGACTACTCAGATGATCTAAGTCATGGTTATTGTCCACCTCCAGTCTTTCCCCCAAAAAAACCAGCACTGGGGCTACTCTGCAGATCTGAAATACAGAGAGAGAAAAAACTTGTCCCCAGCTGGTACCTGTCTAATCACTTTGCCACTAAAAAAAAACCCCTAGCATGTAACTTCTGCTCTGCTCTTTGTACCTAAATCATCAAACTTACATTTGTATTGTAGATATTTAGTCAATGGAGTCAGGCAGATAAAAAAATAAAAAGAAAAAAGAAAAAAGTTTTTAGCACATCACATCAAAAAGCAATCTTTCAAAGACACATGGATTGTGAAAGATTTTGTCCAGTGTTAGTGCCTTACTAACCACTTTTCCATGCTGCCTGGGTCTCTGGAAACAATTGAAACCTGAGAAAACACAAGGGATATGTCCTCATTTTCTATTATATTTTCTTAATAGGATGGCAGGTGAGTCAGAGTTGAGACTTCATTTGTGCAGGAAGTCTATGGATCCAACTTTAATCATCTACAAATAACAGTACGACAGAGTAACAGGAAGGAAATAACCAGAGGGTTGATTATCAAGAGATCCCCTATTTCTATACATCTCCACATAACCTTAGTTCCTTCATTCCATAGATGATAACATATAGATGATAACAGATCACAGAAACATTGTGGTGATTAATTACTTAATGTCCTTACTATGCCTTTGAAAATGTAAAGCTCTCTGTTGCCTAACAGTTTAGGTGGATGTCCAAAGGGATTTACAAAAGCACTTAAGCAGGTTAAATGCCTACATCCCACAGACTCTCAAAGACTTTCCATAAACCTGACACTATAAATGGCATAGCAAGAAGGGAGGATGCCATTGCCCCTTCTCTGTATTGCCAGGACACTGGAACACGTTTTCAGATTCTCTTCTGATGACTACACCTTAGTCACAGCCAGCCTATTCGCTCCTGGCTGACACACTGATTTGAAGTAGATACCTGCCTGGCTCAAGGTCTTCCATGTCCCAAACCAATACCTAAAATCAACAGGAAGCTTAAAGCCTTAAGGTGCTACTGTCCAGACAGGTTTGTTAGCTGACTGAGACCAAGGGCTAAACCAAATGCTGGACACCCACAAATGTACACATACACTGACGTGAATGTGGTGCAGAGGTACGATGTGCCAGGTGCTCTGCTATAGCTACCAAATCGCTTCAATTTGTCTTGGATTACTGTGCATTACTCTGACATAGCTGCCACGTACAGACCCCAATAAGCAGAACTCCTTCCACAGCAGACAGCGATGAACTGGCCATAGGCACCCCTGGATTGTATTAAGCTGCTGTTGTAACCAGTCGCATTTCTTCTCTCTATTAAATGCTAGTTAAGGCATCGCTTCTGAGTTTCACCATCAGCTCAGAGACCTGTAAGGAGGCTTCAGAGACAACAAAACCAGACAGGCTTTTCCAGTAAATACAGCTGTTCAGCCCAGCAACCCAGCCTAATATGACCAGTCAAAGGTGTGTGTGGAGACCGAACAGACCCAGCTATAAGCTGCCTCCCCTGAGTACACGTATAGCTGCTGTGTAGGTCAAGGTCGACTGCCCACAAGCATCCACTCCGTTTCCTGGGCAGGCTTTGCAGTCTGCACTGAACTGTCCATAATGTGGCAATTTTGGGCTACCTGCACCCAAGTGAACTGGTGTCAAGTGTCTAATCTAAGCCTTACCCCGGATCAAACACTGGATGCACCCTACCAGCAGTTGGGAGTTAGAAAACTGGTTTTGTCATCAGAGAGGCATAGTGAAGGATAAAAAAAGAGGCTTAAATTACACTTTAAAATGAGCTGGAGAAATTGGCTAGTGCAGAATGCAGCAAATGCTTCACTCTCTGGTAGGCAGTGCATCTTACCAGGAGCATAAGATGGTAGAGCTCAGGGTTGTGTCCCTTGATGATCACTTGTATCCAGGTGGAATTTGAATTTTATAAGCCATCAAGTCCAAATTGTCTTAGGAGCTGTCTGTTTGAAAGAACACATTTCTCTTTGCACATTTCGGTCAGCACTGTAATCAAGGGAGCCACATTTGCTGGATCCTATTCAACTTAATAGATAGAAATTTGGCAGTGGAGTGTTCTCCATATGGGGTTTTCAGCTGTAGAAAAGCTTCTGCCTTTGCTATAAAATAGATTGGGATTGTTCCTTTCCAGAGTAGGCTGCCTCTTCATCTAGATAGCTGAGGAGAACTGGAGTCAAATGTGAGCTGGCTCTTTATGTGGAATTGAGGACTATTAAAAAAAAAACCAACCCATGCTGGCTTTCAAAGGGTGTTCGTGATGTTCCCCTGAAATTCTGAGGGACTTATTACCCATTTTATCTTGATTGTATTTTTGGTCTAAGTTTTATCAAGAGCACCCAGGGAAATAGATTGGCACATCCGCCAAATATAACTTGTAATGAATAAATGTGCCTTTCCAGTCACTGATCCAACTGGGAAGGTGTAGAATAGTGTTGGAAGGTTCGGTGGCCTAATAAAAAAAATAGACTGTAGAAAATCACACTGAAGTTATTTCACCAAAGAAAATTATTCTAGGATAAATGTACAAATGCATTTTCTCAATATACTGAAGGTATAATGGCTTCATTGTACAGGCACAACTTTTTTTTCCCATCAAAACAAAGAAGTTTAGCCTGAAATAATTAATTTGTGTAGGCAAAGCCTAACATTTCCATAGTTGCCAAAGGGAAAGCAAAGAACAATTGTAAGGAAAGGAAAAAAAACCTCACAATGAGATCGCTGGGAATAATTCCAATGGCATGAAATTAATGTAAATCACAAATAGCTCCTGTGAAGCTAATGTAAGAATCTGTGAGAAACCAGAATCAAGTCCAATAACTTAAATATGAATTACTGAGAAAAGAAAAAAAAAAAAGGCATGACCACAACAGAGAGATTTAATAATATATTAAATTAATATTAACACTGAATGATCACTAAAGGAATAAATACTTCCCTAATAATATTCAAGTCATATGATAATCATTTCTTGCAGGAATGGTATAAGTCTTAATGATTATCTTGTCTCAGCACATCTTAGGGAAGCTACACAATCCAAATGGATCCCATTACAGCTTCCAGAACATGCATCCTTCCTCGCTGGGTAACAGTTACCCCGTGTAATGGATGGCAACAGGAACGTCACCAGGTAAAGCAGAGATATAGAAACCTACCTAGAATGTGTTTAACACTCCTGCTCCATCTCTCTAAATGTTTGCAAGTCTCTTTTCCTTAAATGGTTGTTTTGTGGCAGCTCCTCAAGGAAGAATAGCTAGGAGCTCAGCATGGCTTGCACAATGCAAGCAATTACAATTCCTTCACTGCTGCTTTCATATAATTGATATAATTAATGTTTTTAGGTTCAAAATTAATAAAAAACACACAGAACTTAATGGAGGATTTGTCCTTCAAGAATATGTTAAAAATATATTTGTGCTCACTAAAAGAACTGAAAATACCAACCTTGACTCGTTTATTTCAGACACTGGTTCATTTTTTGAAGGTGTTTGTGTCTTTGCAGCAGAGGTTGGGATGAATTAGAATATATAGTGTCTTCTGAGACGGTGTCTGTGTTTTCTCAGTACTGCCCTGCTTTGGTGAGGCATTGGCTTTTGTTGTCTAAATGGGCTCAGATATGTCATTCTTATTACCAAGGCTTATTTAATTCATTTACTAGGTCATTGCTTGGGATAATATATGCAAATTGTACATATTAAGAGTGATATGAATTACATCAAGCATTGCCATTTACGTGGAAAATTCATCAAATGTTAATGTAAAATCTATAAATAGAAAGAATAAAATAATAATAAAACATGAATGTGCAGCAAGCATAAAAAATGAAGATCCTTAACTGCCCATTTATTAAGCAAATAAGGACAGCGTATCCTTAGCCAGTGAGCAAAAAAAGGCAACAGAAAATGATTGTGTGTTACAGGGACACTGATAACCATTTAAATCAGGTCCCCAGTATTCCGAGAGGGTATGTGCTTGTGAACGGGGAAAATGAAAATTCATGTCATAAAGGAATTCCAACAACTGTGCTGGTTAGAAAGTGGTAGGAGAGATTTAAAAAATAAGCCCACGGATATAGTCTGCGTGACAAAGCTAATCACAGATTGCCTGGGCACTACACCAAACAGTTGGAAAAAACTATAAGCCCAAGAATAGTGTTTCCTATCATTTTGAGTCTGTATTTCATAATTCTGTGACTCAAACGTTCTTGCTTGCAGGTATAGCCTGGGATGTTACCAGCTAGTCATTAAGTGCCCTGAATGTGTAACAATTCATTTTTCTCATACTGTAAGAACAAACAGTCACTTATCATTCTAGTATCTGGCAAAGAAACATCCACAGAATCTCATAGAACCCTACATAATTTGGCATAACTGGCAGGCTTTTCTAAAACAGAATAACTGAATAATAATGGAGTTCATTAATGATGATTAGAAACATTACAAAGAGTGAAAAAATTAGTAATATAGTTTCTTATATTCATTGACTGCTTATGAGAAGAGCATTTTCGTAGAAATCATGCATAATTATTACTCAAGGAGAGGATATCAAAGGTAAGTTATTTGAATTATCACTCTTTTAAAAAAATTCTCATTATTGTAGCCTGAATTGCTGCACTTCAGAAGTATAAACTAGTTTTTTCCTAGTGATTCATATAGCATTTCCCCACTCAATCGTTTTAAACCAAGTTCTCCGTTTCCCATACGTTGATAACCATTTACAACACCATACGTACATCCTTTCAGGAATCAGACATCAATGTTCTGCATGTTAATTTTCCTCTTATGACTGCTGCTTGAAATGAACCAATTGTTACTTTTCTTTAAAATTCCAGATGTCATTAATTTCTTTTATCAGTCTCTAACAGAAAACATACCTCAAGACTTTTCAATACATATTGCTAGCCGTTATAAATCTCACTCATAAAATAGTGAAGCGTTGCTTAACATCTGCTCATCCTTGTAACAGAGAGGGAAAAAAAGGCCCCACTCTTCCAACAGCAGTTGTGCGGCTTTCGCAAACAGGCTCGTGTATTTCTGCGCTATATGTTGCACAAGCAGCATAATAAATCACTGAAAGTTAATTTCCCTAACAAACTAGTTTATATAAGCACGATCCTCTCACATCTGATCTGCTTTTCCTTTTTTACATTTGCCCATTTTGAAACACACCATTTGTGTCACCACAGAGGGCCAAATCCTGCAGTGATGCTTTATTCCTAATAAATACTACTCTAACTCTTAAAAAATCTAATTTAAGAATCACGTTAGTGAATTAGCAGCTTTTCATTGAATGTTATACTGTCTTGATAAGGAAATTAAACAGAAAGCAGGTAGCCTGCCTCCTTCTCAACCAGAGTTAGAGGATACTTGCCCAAGTATATTTATAGGTTGATAAAGACCATATTCTTTTCGTTAGGTTGACTACATTTGGCAGGTACAACAGGAAAGAGGATCTATTTTACTGATGCTTGGACAAACCCTAAAGCACAGAACAAAAATCCTGTTCCTGCACTCAAATGTGTGACAGGATATGTGATCATGCTTTATATGGAGATTTCATTTTTAAATACTTTATAAAGATTAATAATTACTAAGATGTCAATTAATTCTCCCTTCTGTGTGTGCCAGGAGGCAGTTTTTAGCTGTTTGGCCATGGGCTATGGGTCCAGCACAGACTGCTCGGAACCAGCTATCCAACTCCTCCTCAGCCTCACCTGCTGCAGGAGCTCCTCCACCGGGACACACCTTCTGCAGGCAGATCTGCCTTGAGGATCAGGTAGGATGAGTGTCCTTTGCCTGTGCAGACGGTCACAGACCGGTGCCGATTGCTGGGTTCTGGGTACTTCAAGTCTCCCACTCGGCCAGTGGAATGTCCCTTCTTCAAAGAGGCGCCCTCATGTAACATTAACCTCATGTAAACAAAACATTAATGCAAAATGTTACCAGATGTTTAAAATAATCTATGAAATCCCTCCCTTAGGTTCTGTAGGCTTGAATCATTGATCTATAAATTCTCTGGTTTCTTTTCCACTTAAACATTATAGGATTTTTCCAAAAGGATTTGGTGCTCTCAAAGGTAAAATCTTGCTTGCCTATTAATGCGTGAAATCTCACTGAAGTCACTGAAGCTACTCGTGTGAAGAGACATACTCAAGTTCATTATGGAAAGATTAGCCATTTGGGCTTAAGGAAGCTGTATACAGAGTGCCATGGTGAAGAGAAGTAGTTTCAGTCTTTCTCATTTACATGCAAAGCAAATTCTTCCACCATTTGCTTCCAATTTGATAACTGGGCACAAGCATAATAATAAATAACTCAACAGAAAAAAAAAGTAATTTACTTTAATAAACCACAGCTTCAGACTGTGGGGACCTGAGGATCTATTTCTTTTGTCACCCAGCAGGGAAGGGAGGAGCTGCCATGGAAAGCCCCATCTCACACCAGTCGCTACATAGCCCCTTTCTCCATCTGTGGATGCCCCGACAGCTGTCCCATGCACAGACTGTGCAGACTGGCTGAAGAATTTGGGGAAAATTTCATCGAGGGCAAAAGAACAGCCCAAAATAAAATAGAAGCCTACACATCCCAATATAGATATTCCTACTAGGGCCCAACACAGTTCCGTGCAGCTCCTAGCCGTGCTTCCCCAGGAGGAAAATCCAGACCAAGATCTTCACAGCCTCTCCTCCTGAGACTGCCTGGAAGCAGCACAGTGCTTCCCAAAAAGACAGCTGGAACAGTTGGGAACTGGTGAACCTTCCACAGAAATTAAATCTACTTCCTCTTGGCAGCCTCCCAGGAGAAGATACTGGCAGTCATGTTCCCTTCCCGTCCCCTCCCCGCAGGCTCAGGAAGCAGAGCACCAGACGGCACAAGGAGACTCTCCCTGTTCAGCTGTCTGGAGGTCAGCGAGGATTTTGGTATGGCTATATTAACCCTTAACGCAGAGCTCTACGATTTGTGTTTTGCAGTCCAGGATAACACCTTTCTAAAATTCTGCCCACCAACGATAACATGAATAACTCCTTGAGCGTGTGAAGCAACAGCCCACCTACCGCTTGACTTCATCGCTCCGTGCCTCTGCCACGCCACACTGGGATCACTTTCTCAGCAAAGCAGCCCCTGGCATGACACCCAACTGTTGGCTAAGGTGACATGTGGAATAAACCTGCAAAACCTGGCCAGGGATACCACTGATGAGCCCTCACCTGCTCAGGAAACCTGCTGTGGTGCTACGAAAGGAGACTTCGCTCAGTTAGGGCTAGAAAGCTGGGGCAGTGAGTGCAAGGGGCTGCTGAAGGAAAGGTTCACACATCCCTCTCAAACTCTGAATTTGGACTCTGAATTTGAGACAACTGCACTGAAAAAGAAAGGCGCACAGAAGAACAAAGCAAATTTCTCAAAGAGCGAGTTCCCGCACGGAGAAAGGCTCAGAGGAATTAACAGGCGGGACACCAAGAGGCTAGCACACGCAGCTCTAGAGAAAGCACTCTGAAAACCTGGGAACTTGATAGAAAATTGTTGCTTTTCTATGGGTTAGGGGTTTTTTTTTTAACACCTTACAGCAAATGTAACGGGGAGAGATGTTTCCTAAAATTCCAGAAGACAGTTAAATAAATACTAAAATAGACAATAACTTTTCTTTAAAATTCAGTAATTCTTTTCCTTAAAATATCTCCATCAACAAATATTTACAACTCTTCTGAAATGAAAATATTTACTATATTGATAAGTATATAATTTTGTACACCTTGGTCTCTCCAAAACTGATGGAAATTTTGCCAGACTTCATCCTCACTGACGCAGAGCTTGTCACAGAATATTCCCACCTTATTTCTAAGAAATGCCTGTGCTCTGGCCTAGGAAACCTCCGTATATCCATGTATAAATATCTATGATGTACACAAGTATGGGGTTTTTTTTAATTTTGTATACATGACAAATACAACACTGAAAAAGAAGGCATAGCTTATCCTTGTCTAAGTAACAGTGGAGTGCAGTAATATGACAATATATATATTGCCTATTAAATTAATTATTACTTATTACTGGTCTCATACCAGCTAACAAATAAAGGAAAATTCACTGTAAGGTTAAGAAATCAGTCATTTTTTTCAAGGAACAGAATAAAGTTGGACCATCTAAAATGTCTCTGATCCTGTGGCAGCATTTCAGCCCATACTTTACAACTAAAAAACCCTCCAGAACTGGTCACAGCAGCGCTATTATCCGTTACAAGTAAGAAGCAATGAAACGACATGAAATTTGGCGCAGGGCCCAGTCCTCAATAAGGCTATTGCAGACCAGCCTGACACTGATATATTCTCTGGTTTCCACAGAAGTATTCTAAGTTTTCATGGCTGCAGCAAAACCCCCCAATCCTGTGCTCGCTGCCAGCCGCCCTGCTCTGAAAAAAGGCTGATTCACAGCAATAGGAGGTGGTGCGGCCAAGGGCTGAGCCTGACCTAGAAGTGGCAGAAAAGACTCGGGATCACATTACTACTGATATGGAGATTAATGGTCAAGTGTTTGACTGCGCAGACCAAGAGGAGCCTTGGACACACTTTGGAGATAAATTCTGTGCAATGGTAGGAACATCAGTTCAGAGGATGGCCATCAATGTGCATTTACAGTATGAAAAAGTACAGAGGAATAAAGCATCATCATGCTTTTTGTAATAGTATTTCTTTCGAAAAAAGAAATGCAGGAAAAAAATTATAAGCTGTTTGATGAGTTCATAATCATAATTTTCCACAGAAACTTCAGAGTGTCAATGGAACATACAGAAATATCTGAAATGCTAATTGTCACTACATAATTGCTACAAGGCTGAAACGTTAACTGCAAACTATCTGGGCACTCAAAACAACTACATCTTTGAAAATAATGCAAAGGCGGCACTCCAATCCCCTTCTGCAAACCTGATGAAGCGCTATGCCAAGAAAAACATTACACAGAAGTCAGATGAACACACCAGCTCTGTAGGTACACAGCACAGAACAGAATTCATCTAGGCAACGGTGCAATTCTATTAACTCTTTTTAAGAAAAAAATTCTTTCACATTGGTGAAAAGGAAAACTGCTCAGGTAGATGAGGCGGCAAATGATCTGTCTTAAGAATTTTTAAAAGTATTTTTAAAGACTGGAATTTCTTTGACCCAAGCAAAACACAAGCTAATAAGATGCAGCTACAGTTTCCAGATACACATATGAGAAATAGGAAGAAGAGCCGCTTAAGCAAAAAGACAATGTTAGCATTAATCATAGATATGTTGTGGAAACCTGAAGGAGACTTCTAACAATCAGTGAAGTTCTGAGACAAATGTCTAGTAGAAGTCATGGAAAGAGGGAAACCTAGCTAGCTTTGAAATGGAGGTTTAGCAGTGAAGAGGTGCAACTCAGGTTGATGAATAAGTAAGAATATTAACTAATTTATCAAAATTAATATCAACATTCTGTTAACCTGAACATAGGAAAAAAGGTGAAAAAATTTGCAGCAATTTGAAAGAAATTAAAAAGAAAACTACCAAAACACAATCTCCCTTGAGCTTCAGAGTTATTTTTCTAAAATTGGGTAAAAGTTACTCCTACAGCAAATGTGTTCCCAGTTGCATTTCTTTCAAATAGAAAAGCTCTCAGCTTGAAATACCAATGTCCTGTACATTTGAACTGAAATGGTAGTAACAACTAACATCCTTTCTTTTTCCCAACTCTCAAAGTATAGAAGTGTCTACTAAAAAGAACAATTTGCTGGCTAACCTGAGCTGATGAGATCTTTTCAACTAATCACATCATTCCTTAACAGCACACTATATGGCTTATGAATGTTAAAAGCAATATATTACCATGGGAAGTATACTACTTGCTATTTAACGTTCTAAATGTTGGTTTAAACTGAACATCTTCTTAAGGAAAATGAGATATTGTCAAGATATCAACCTACAGTTCTAACCACAGTCTTCTTTTACTATGAAATTACCAGCTTCCTGCACCAATTAAGAGTCTGTCTTTACTGTATCATTACTAAAAATCTTTGGGAATTTGCTGGTTATTCATAGTTATTCCTAAGACCTCTGTAATACGCTATGGCGTGTCTAAGTGTCAGGGTATTCTATCTGTGCTTTCTGGAGTTAGTTTTCCTCGGCTGCATTGCTCCTCCATGGACACAGCAGTTGGCAGATGGGCTGCGTAAATTCAGGGATTCCATTAGTCTGGCAGCAAAATATAAGGAACAAAGAGTGGTCCAGTCATTGATTTCCCATTACATTTCCATCTGATAGAAAGATTACACTTGGCTATTACCACCAAAGAGAACTTGTTTTATTCTGGGTAACATATTTAGATTGATTTTCCCTAAAATAGAACTTTTATAATTGCTCTTTCCTGCACTAAACTCTGCCTACAAGGAACAATTCCCAACATGGCAGGAGGAATACCCATCACACCTGTTATGAGAAAATGCAGTTGAAGAGTTCAAAACCCCTACTAGAAAGGTACGTAGGCACCAAACCCCCATAAAGGTGCTGAATTCCCAGGGAATGGACATCTGTGTTGTTTTAAAACAGGCACTGGGTTAAAATACCAACAATGAACCAAAATTAACTCCTGACGTTTCAATATAACCATTGGTAGAAGACCAGTCCAGAACTCAGTGTGAACAGAAACATCCTCATTATTTTGTGTTGTTCCATATACTTTTGGTAGTTTCTTTGCTGTTATTTGGCAACACTGTCCAGGAATGTCAGACATCTACACTCTGTATAATTTTGGTAGCACTGGAGAACTAGAAAACGGAACACACTGTCATTGAAAAGGAATTGAGTGGTCTAGTTTCATCACCAAAACTGAGTGAAATGCATGAAACAGACAAACTGCAGGAACAAAGAAAATTAAATTCAGTTCTTCTTTCAGTTTTAATATCCTAGGACACAGATTCCAAAATATGGTATGTCACCAGCTGCTTGCAACAACCACAGCAAAAAATAACCGCTGCTTGCTCCCTGTTCCCCAGAGAGCAGTGACCAGTAACAGATGCAAAAAGAAAGACTCCACGAGCATTCCCCCAGTAACTTTCACAGCTCTTGGCAATCTGCAGCCTGGGGACTTCCTGAGCTGGAGCTTACATCAGCATCTTCCTGTTTAGTAGCCCTCAATGGACCTTTCTTTCATGAATTGTCTAATCATTTTTAAACCTATATATACTTTGGCATACGAAACATCCTGTAGCAATGGATCCCATGACTTAATTGTGTGTTGTGCAAAGTGAGTACTTCCTTTTGTTTGCTCGCAGTCTGCAGCACAACCATGTTATCTGACGCCTCGTAGGTGCTGTGTTCAGAGAAATTAATAATAATATTTCCCGCTTTGCTTTGCCATTCAAAACCTCTGTCCCATGACTTCTGGGCACCCTCTCGCCCTGCTGAAGAGTCTCAGACTGTTGTTGTCTCTTCCGTGGCCATTCACACGGGATCATTCCCAATATCCTCTGTGCCTTTCCTAATTCCATATTGGTTTTTTAGGAGAAGGCTGATAGAACTCTACATCCTATTCAAAAATGTAGATGTGCCATTGAGTACACTGGCCTACAGCAATCTTTTTACATTTCATTTTCCATTTTCTCCTTAATAATTCCCAATATTTTATTAGCCTTTTTCACTGGGTCAAAATATCGAGGTGACATTTTCAGGAAACTATTCATAAGCAATTCTCAAAACACTTCCCTCAGCTTTAATTTTGACTAACATCTTCAAAACTAATTTATCACCAGAAAACCTGATCAACTCACTACTCCTGCTCACTTCTTTAGTTCAGCTATGAATATATTAAACAGGAGAGATTCCCAACCCAGATGTCTGGAGGACAGCAGTTGTTCTCTTTCTAATGAAAAATGAGAGAATTTATTCCAGCTCTGTTGTATCTGCTTCTCATTTCTATTTTTTCTAGTATCTCCCTACCAACACCTGAACACAAGACAGGTCTTCAGCCTTGGCACTGTAAAGGAAAAATCAAACTTTCCTCCAGAGTGAGCACCAACGCACATAATTCATTCAGCTTTTCTGCCATGTCATTTTTCCTGCGTGTGTATTTTACACATCTATTGGCTATGCAGCTTCTTTGGCAGAATCTCTTCTCTGGAGAAAAAGGTTTTTTTCTTCAGCAGTTTTATGCCTTCAGCAACTTGCTCATCAAAACCTTCTTAGATCTGCCTCATGGTTTTATATTTATATATGGTCTGGTTTTATATTTAACCAGACAAGGTTATGCTCTTTTTCCACCTCCCATTTTGAGCCAGATGCTTTTTTATTTATAAAAGCCTCCTTTTGCTCTACTGTTTAACCATGCTGCTCCTTTTTGATAGTGGTATATATTTACTCAAAGCCTCTGAAATAGCATCACAGACCCAAGAAATATTTACAAGCAGTACTACCAACGCATTCTATAATACAGTTATGTACACATTTATATGCAGTAGAAACAACATATTCTATTGCTTATACTAGAAAAATACAATTGTTATTAATTTTGCCGAGAGGTTTTAATGTCAACATTAAAACACTTGCACCTACCTAACAAGAGAATTAGAGACCTGAGGCATATATCACAAAGAATGGAAAGTCTCTCACATCCAGCATATTGATTCCCTGAGACTCTGCAAATGAAAAAAGGTACCTTCCCTCACCTTCTTTGGTGAATTATTGATCAGCTCAGCCTTAAAAGTGCCATTTCTCTCTACTGATTGCAGGGGGAGTTTGGATAATGAGCTCTTACATTGACATCCACGCTGTAGATATTTAAAATTAGGTGACATAAATCCTGCCAAGAGGAAACTCAGTTGTGACACATCTACTCACTATACACTGGCAATGAAGATAACACGGTATGGGAGATGTCACATTCTGTCACTACTATGAGAAGATACTTCTGTCCTGGAGTGATGGTCCGCAGGTTTTTACAGATTTATAAACCACTGAACATTCACATCTCACCTGTATTTAACAAGGTGACGTAAAAACACTGTGATGTAAAAACACTGGGACCAGATTTAAGTCATCTGACTGCTGGACAACCATCTGAAAGAAAGATCTGCAGTTGCAGCGAACCCAGAACAATCTTCTGTCCGTGACTGGCAGTAACGGATGGGTTTTCAACCTGCGTTAGGTGGAAACACGGTAGTGCTTATTTATTTTTGAATTGCAGAGCCTTGACTCCTTGGTCCTCATGATTTTCAGGTACACAGTCAAGGCAGAAGACTTAATTTAATGTCACTGATGTGGAATTTATATTATCACCTATGGCCACAGCATTTATTCTTGTGATTGTGTTGGGAAGTGATCCTCAATCATTCCTGGCTTCTTAGCTAAGCAGCGTAAAACAACAGTCAGCATATTCTCTGGCAGCTTTTCCCAGCTGTAACTCTTAACTCGAGCTGCTTTTGGCACTGACCTTTTCCATTACTCGCAAACAAGGTCAGCATTCTTTGTGGGCCTTTCACATTACTCTCCTATAGATCAGCATGTCTGTGGTTCTGCCTCCTAATGTCTGTCATGTGGCAATAACTATGCTTTTGGAGCCTAAGAATGGAAGTTTTGCAAGGGGTGAAATTGAGGAATATATCTTTTTTATGGTCACTTTCTAGATACACTTCAAAGCCAGGTCTCCCTAGGCTTCTACCATTAGAGACTTTGTGCAGCCACGGAGACTTAGAGAAGCTGAATTGTTATATTAACTATGGTCATAGGGATTGCACCTTCCGTTGGATCCCAGTTCTCCTCAAATTGGAAATAGTGGCAGAATTCCAGCATTATTTCTTTGTGGGGAAGGGTGAGATTCATAGAAAATCCTGGACAAGCTTGTAAATAGCTTGTCTGAGATAAATGAAATATGTCATTTGTCCCTAATGATCTCTCTCTGCCAAGCAGAAGTGAATGCATTTTCTTGCCACCCTCAACAGCACCCACAAAATACAACAGAACTGCTCCAGGTGTTAGCAGGTTCCAGCTGTCATTAAAAGTTTAAGAACTTTGAATGTTTAAGTTCCAGATCTCCTGATCTGGAAGGCTTGGGAGGCGCGTGTATCTGCAGGATTGGAGACACTTCATATTTGTATCTGAATTTTTTTACCTCTGTTGATCAAATCTGTAATTTTCAGTCTAGATGATTCCATGGAAACATCCCCATTTGTGTCTTGTGCATTTTCCCACTCTTCAGCTTTGTCAGCACACCTAGTCCAGACTCTCTAACAGCCTGCCCTCTATGATACAAACACTCGCTGTAACATCACGCCCAGTATTCGGTGTGTGCAGTTCATGCTTTCCTCTGATAGTATCACCCACACCAAACACAGGCAGCAAAGCAGGAGGCACAGGCACACAAGACAACTTGGTAAAGGAACGCAAAAGACCTTAGAAGCCTACAAAATGCCTAATGCTCCTGCTGATTCAAAAGCTAAAAGTTGCCTCAGATCCACATATACAAGACCAAGATGAAATAAACCTGCTAAAGGCGATATTAATTGCAACAGGTTTATGTGCTTGAACAAGAATTTGTGCAGGAGTGGTTGGTGCAAATCCATTCCACTTTGGGTTTGGTTTTTATGTGTGCAGCATTTGTAAGTATTTAACAACATCTAGAGAACTCGGTTATTGCAATTACAGGGGGGTCACTGAGTCAGTATTTGTATCTTTCACAGATCAAATCCAAACTCCTGATATGAGCATTTTCCTCACCATTTCAGATCACTTCAAGATTTGCACACTATTCCTTAAACATATGGACATATGTCACCGGTATCTTACAGCCTTCATGAAAGTGGTACAGGAACTTCCAGTTATTATCATTTGTTAGTATTATTTTAAAAATACATGATGCATTAAAAGAAATAAAGGACAATGAGCCAATGCTTGTCAAACCTTACAGCATCATCAGTCATACAACAGATGCAGTTAAGTCACAGTATTTTACCCTGAAGCATATTCTTGCTGATCCTCTCTCTAAGCAAGCAAGCTAAGCTCAGAAGTTGGATGCAGTCCAAGTCTTTCCAGTTTTAAATATACTTCTCTGTTTTGCCCTATTATTCAATAAAATGTTCCCAAAACAATGGTTTTGTAAGCTATAAACAAGTTAGGCATTTAAATAATTAAGTTTGAACAGAGAAACAGAGAATACGTTAAAGGCTTGTGTCTTAAGTCACCAAAACTAACAATAATTCTCAGTTTTAGTGCTCAAAGGAACTCCCAACTCCTGAACAAGAACAAGGTCCACTTATGCTAAATGATCTGCAGGCACAGTCCAGCAAGGTCTCTGCCTTTTACACTTTCCAGTTCTGCAATGGGCAGAAGAGAAGTATGGACGTAAACAAACAAAAATCTTACACGTTTGCTATTCCTGTAGACCAAAAGATTTACATAATTTATTAGCAAGTTTTTTCCTTTGTTTTTTTCCCATTCTTCTCTTTGATCCAATCGAGAGAGCATGTGGACATGTACTTCCACTGCACTTTGACTAGTGTCAGAGAAGCCATGGGGCTACTGAAGATATTTACTGAGTAATAATCCATTAGTTTGGAGTCTGTATTGTAGAAAGAAGCCTCTCCCAAGAACCTCATATCTCCATTCCATCAGACTGTCTGTCATCAAAATGTGGGAGACTCGCAGTGCCAAGCTGCAGCCATACCTTCCATTCAAGGCAGAAATCATGAAAGTTAAGATAAGTATTTTATGAACGATAAAAGGAGTATGTGATGTAGCATTTCTTAAGCATGGCTTGCAATTGCATTGGAAATGGAATTGGAATCTTTTTCTATTTGCAAATAAAGAAAATTTACCCCAGTGCAGCAATCTACATAAATTCTTATGTACAACAGAAGAACCACATTAAGGACCAAAAATTGGCCTTACACAACATAAGGTGCTGTGCTGGCAGTTTGCACAGAGAGCAGCATCACTGCAGGGCAAATTTCAGCTATGGTATGTATTTGCCTATCTAGCATCTAAAGATCTGGGCAAAGCATTCTGCACACACCTCAGGAAAGAGAAGAGGGAGAAAAGCACTAGTTCCTCTTAATGCATGTAGCAGCCATTTGGGAAATCCCCCCAAGGACTATGCTCCACAAATTATTGGGCAAACGTGTCTGAGAATGTGAATTTCAAGAGTGCCATTAGAAGTGAAANAAAGATTTACATAATTTATTAGCAAGTTTTTTCCTTTGTTTTTTTCCCATTCTTCTCTTTGATCCAATCGAGAGAGCATGTGGACATGTACTTCCACTGCACTTTGACTAGTGTCAGAGAAGCCATGGGGCTACTGAAGATATTTACTGAGTAATAATCCATTAGTTTGGAGTCTGTATTGTAGAAAGAAGCCTCTCCCAAGAACCTCATATCTCCATTCCATCAGACTGTCTGTCATCAAAATGTGGGAGACTCGCAGTGCCAAGCTGCAGCCATACCTTCCATTCAAGGCAGAAATCATGAAAGTTAAGATAAGTATTTTATGAACGATAAAAGGAGTATGTGATGTAGCATTTCTTAAGCATGGCTTGCAATTGCATTGGAAATGGAATTGGAATCTTTTTCTATTTGCAAATAAAGAAAATTTACCCCAGTGCAGCAATCTACATAAATTCTTATGTACAACAGAAGAACCACATTAAGGACCAAAAATTGGCCTTACACAACATAAGGTGCTGTGCTGGCAGTTTGCACAGAGAGCAGCATCACTGCAGGGCAAATTTCAGCTATGGTATGTATTTGCCTATCTAGCATCTAAAGATCTGGGCAAAGCATTCTGCACACACCTCAGGAAAGAGAAGAGGGAGAAAAGCACTAGTTCCTCTTAATGCATGTAGCAGCCATTTGGGAAATCCCCCCAAGGACTATGCTCCACAAATTATTGGGCAAACGTGTCTGAGAATGTGAATTTCAAGAGTGCCATTAGAAGTGAAACTGCATCCATCAAAAGGAACTGGTTTCCTGTTTCTATTCTTCTTGCCTTTCATTTTTCAGATGTGTAAGCTGGATAATGAAAAGCTATTCCAGACCATTTTAGGTATTGCTGGGATGAGGTAAGGTTGTTATCTATTTGAAGGAGAATCATTTTTCATTGTCTGCTGGTATAAACGGGTAAAGACTTTTTTGCTTTCCCCTCACATCCAACTGACATAAAAATCTCAGCATTCTCCTAAGAGCAGTATGGAATTTATCCGTTCCATTTGTGTTAGCCCACACCAAAAGCAATAGGGATTGGTGACTATAGCTATGCTTCTCCTTGAAAATTTAGAGTGTACAAATTTTATGTTAAGTTGTTTTTATGTGATTTCATATTTTTATTCTTTATCCTTTTTTATTTCCTTCTCTCTTCATCAGTTTTGCAATACACATGGAGTGTAAACTAAAGAAAGCAACTACCTCATCTCAAACTTTGCCTTCTTACAATAGCCCATTGATATAATTGAGACCAGGATCTCAATTTCAAGTCGTATTTCAAGACGGTTCTAGGAACCCATGTCCCACCCACTACATTGAAAGACTGGATTTACTCCTCTCAATGTATCACCAACATTTTCTGCACCTTTTAAAGTATCACCCACACAATTGTTGAGCCAACTGAACACCAGTTAGCAGTGTGGGTAACAGCATCACTTCTCGGGGGCTTGGCTACAGACAGTGGCAGCTAAAGGCAATCGACTTCTAAATTATGTAAAATTACTTGAGAGAAAAGTCAACGAAAAAGTGGAGTGTCTCATGGTTGTTGTAGATTTCTTACTTCTCTAGGCTTTCCTCTAATCTGTCTTTTTAACTCTTTCAAAATCCAGTCTAAACTCAGCAAACCAGCCCGCTGCTTTCGGGTCCTGCAAATAAACATCTCCTACAGTCAAAAGACAACTGACCCAATTCCATATTGTCAGGCATTAAAAATCCTCATTTTAGAATATCAAGAACCATTATGCAAGTTCAATTCACACTCATTTCACAGCACCAACTTTGCTGATGAAGTTTCTTGTATATGAAACAACAAGACTGTGAATTTTCATGAAAAATCAAAACACCCCAGCAATTTATTAGTACAGAAAACCCCCCTTCTCTGAGGAATGACGACTCACCTCACCACATTCCTCAAACTACTCATGTGAATTTCTCAAACTACCCAGGCTGTTTTCAGAGCTGAATTGTACTTTTGAGTTCTACAATTTACATAGATCCATTTTTCAGGGAAAATGTATTTGCGGATTAATGAGCCCAAGGCTGGCTGCATCAGGCTTTGAGTGAAATGGATATGCCATGTGCAATCTGCTCTTTCTCACTCCAGGACAAAGCCACTGGGTTTAACTACTGTTGCAGTTTCACCCTGGCTGGCAGCAAACACAACCGCTTGCTCACCCTCCACCCTCCTGGGGATGGGGGAGAGAATTAAAGGGGTGAAGAGAAAAGAGACTCATGGGTTGAGATACGAACAATTTAATAACTAAATTACAATAATATTAAAAGTGATAACGATCATAATAGTAATATATAAAAAAATACGAATGAGTGATACACAGTGACACTGCNTGTGCTCCCTCCCAGCTTCTCCTGCCCCTGCAGACACTGGCACAGCAGAGAAGCTGGAAAGTCTTTGACTGTCCTGGCAGAAGCTATAAACATCAGTATGTGATCAGCCTTCTTCTCAGCACAAATCCAGAACACCGCCTCACACTAGCTATTTTGAAGAAAGTTAACTCTGTCCCAGCTGAAACCAGGACAACCGCACTCACATCATGCAGCCTTATGGAGGAAACAGTTTTTGTCAAATCAGCAGTTTTTAACTGATCTCAAAAGCTTTGGGTTTTTGCAGATAATACGAAAGTTACAAGAACAAAGACGAAGATTATTAAAAATAGAAACCTGTGTAAACATTTCTAAAACCAAATTTAATTTGGACAGATTGCCAAAAGCACTCACTGACTGCAATGGGAAAGACAAATGCCGGGTTTTCTTGAAAACATGCCATTTATTAAGTAGCCTAAGTCTGAGCTACTTTCTGGACTTCTGAAAGAGTCTGACATTCTTTTACACTCCAAGACCAGAGAGGAAAGTTTCCATCAGCTCCTACCACAGTCAATGTAAATTCACCCAGGAGTCCTACATCTAACCTAAAAACATGTCAGTGATCTAGGGAACTGCTCGAGTACAGCCCAGAAACCAGACACTGATTTACAACATGGAAAGCCATGGGGATTTTCAATCCCTCACTTCAGGATGTGGTCCTCACAAGCTATTGTGTGGCTACAGACCAGTCCTGCCCTTCCCCTGTCACTATTCAACATTATAAAGTGCTCTTCAGTCCAAGTCCTATGGCTTGCAACTGATTATCTTCCACTGTAGATTGCCTGAAACAGTGTGACACAGCAATAAGCTACAGAGCTATCCCCTAGTAAGTGAAAAATTAATAAATATTATACTTAACAAGATTCTTACTAAACTCTCACTGGTCTCAGTTCTGCCTTAGGACTGGCACAGATCTTTGCACCTGCATCAAGTCAACTTAAGCAGCGGAGATCTGTCACAACACAGTTTTGCTATGTCAAGTATGGTTAAATTACACAACATTAATTTATTGGATTCCATTTGTCACTTTTTGGAACAGCACTTGCAACGTGACTCCATCATCTCATAGATTTTCTCAGGACAAAAAAAATAAAAATAATATGTCCTCTGCTGCTTTTGCACATGGATTTGCTTTGGCATGGCACTTCCTTCCCCAGGCTCTGCCAAACATCAGAATGTTTGGAGAGAGAACATTTCATTCTTTGCCATCATAAGCAAAGCAACACAGCAATAAAGGTGCAGTTAAGGGAGAAACACGGCTATCTTCGCACCTGGAGCACACCGAGATGAGCAGCAGTTGACTGCAACACAGGCTTCCAAATGTGGGACAGCTTTCCCAACACAAATAGGTAACCCTAAAGAGACTACCACAGGAGGAAGCCATGGGGTTTTATTAGTATTTATTTTCTACTTTACTAAGATGCTTTGGTCTTTTTAAGTTCACATGGCCACACCTGGAAAAAAAAAAATCTTAGAAACAATCACTGGGTCTATATTTTCTTTTCTTTCCAAAGAAACTAATGTAAGGAACTGCATCACTCTGGCCTGCAGGCACCTCTCCAGCCAGCAATTACAATTGAAAAGAATTACAGCTGCAATCTAGCTGAAGAAATTGTCTTATCTGCTCTACGAATGCACCCTTGGGAGGATTCTTAAATGCTATTTTATATCCCTGGAGAAGAGTAACGCAGAGACAATGATGAAAAAGGCATCTGGTTTAGATGTGTGTAGTTCTAACCACTAACGTGGGCCTTGTGATCTATGCCTGTGGATAGTATGACTACTGCTCATTAAAATTTTATCACAGGTTGCTCCATATCTTATTCACTGTGTAGAAGCACCAATGAGACCCAAACACAGCCAGTCTGGAACCTCCAGAACAGGTGTTTCAAAACACGGGAGGGACAGGCCATAAAATTTGTCCCATTTATGAAAAAAGAAAAAAAGTCTTCAAATTTATCTGACTGCTGCCAGCTATGTCTTCCTGTATTGAAGCAGCACAGGTAGTATTTCACCAATATGGACTCCCTCAATGACATGTAGCACAGGAGACACATTCTGAAAAGAAATTTCAAAGAAATCAATCTAGAAAATGTTCAAGAGCATTTTCCACTAACAATGCTCTTTTCAAAAAACATCTCTATTTTTGAAAAGCAAAGTACAATAGAATCAGTCTGGAAGGACTGAAAGTTTTCAGCCTTCCCTCCTGAATGGCACAGACTAAAGAAAGTCTTCTTATAGAGCCATCTTTCAGCCCCTCTGGCCCCTACTGCTTGGGTCTTACTCTTTGTGCTTTTACACAAACATAAGATACACGAGAACCCATTGTTCTGAAAGAAATTACCCTAATCGTGATTTAGCCACATCTGAAGTATCAACTCCAGATCATTTCAAAATTAGCATTCTTCAGTTAGTCCACCCAATTTTAATAAATCATAAAGCAGATTTAGCTGGCTTAATCCCAAAACCAGAGAGAAAACTGTTAGATAGATAACAGTTGAAATGCTTATTTACTTAAACTGGTTCTAAAAAACCATAAATAATGAGGTCCCAAGGCATTTACTCATATACATTTAGTCAGCTGTTAGTCAGCCAAAACACATTAAAGCAAGGTGGCACTTTCTGCTTAACTTGTCATATACTTGGGCATAGAGACAGAAGTGATTTGTTCTTCAAACGACCCCCCGATGTATGCAGAGAGACCGGTTTTACATAAATCATCTTCCAAAATACAAGTTTCTAAATCACGTTTCATCCCAGCCCCCAAAAGGCATGGAGAAACACCAGCACTCTCATTAAATACCCACCTCTAATCCCACATGTCTAGTCAGTAGTGTTAATGATCTTCAAAGGCGTGGATTGTGAATCAGTCTAGACATGCTAGGAAGGCAGTTCTGGGAAGCTGAGCACTAAAAATTGGCAAGAACTGATTAAATGAATAACCTGTGTTGAGGTGCACTGAGCACCTGCATCACTCTTGTCTTCAGTTGAAGATGTAGTCAGCACCTCTTCAAAACCAGGAGACATTCTGCAAATTGAGACTAAGAAGCTTGCAACCAAACCAGACCCAGAAGACACTGGTCTGCACCCACCCGAGGCACAGGGTGAGAAGAAACTGGAACTGCCTCTGCTCTGCGCAACGAAGCACAGTGTAGAGAAGTCCTCGCCTCACCAGTCCTCCCCGCTGAACACTGTTGTGGAGATGCTAATCCCAGTCCAAAAGCCGTATCAGTTTGATGCTGAGCCCAAGCTAATAAACAAGCCTGGGAGTAGAGCTTATTAACCCAGTTTCAGTCCTGTGCTGACTCAACTAAAATGCTTCTGTTCGTGGCGTCTGCATGAACTCCGCTGCTGTGGGCACCTCCTCCAGTGCACCCTGCCTCACACACGGCTCACATCCCAGACAATGCAACACGGGAACTGGTAGAAAAGTAACAGAATGATGCTTCTGAAGACGTACAAAAAAGGCCTTTACATTCATTGTTTAATAAACAAATGCTGCATATACAAAGAGCAGAATTCTGTACCTGTAATGAATGAGAAGTATCTTCTAAAAACTAGACCTCCATATTTTAAGAGAGAGGATATAATTTCCTGCTGCTTTCTGCTTCTGTTCTTGCTTTACTATACATTCTCTGCCTGAGTTTTCTCCTCTTAAATATTTTTGGAAGACGATGACATGAATTGAACTTGATATTAACATTGCTATTTTTGTTTAAAATGACCAAAGACTGTTGGTTTGAGGCACTACGCTGTAATTCAGGACTTCCCAAACTCTGCAACATACTTCTTGTATGACCCAAAAGAATCCACAATCTCTTTATGACTGTCTTTCCATCCATAAAATAATGAAAATAACATTCTTTCATCTTCTCTGTGTTACCTCTTTTGGAGTGATTATACAGCACCTATTGTAACAAGTCTCAGGTGCAGTAGTTAGAGCTTCTCTACAGTGGATAATAGCAACACAAAACACAAATAAAATCCTTCCAAATGGCATTTTGCATGTATTTGTCACTATGGTATTATGAAAAAAATCTAGAGCAAGTCAATGCTTTAGGTTTTCTTAAACTAAATTCACAACCTTGAAAGTCACTCATTAAAATGACACGCTGTTATTTTGGAATACTCATCCAAAAATATATTGTTAAAAAATTGTGCATTGTAAATAACAGTCAGAACGAAATTTACTTGTCTAGCTCCACAAAGACAGCAGATAAGATACAGCAGATAAGAAAACTGAAACTGCAGAGAGAATATTGATTTTGAAACATAGGAAGAAACAAGAGAAAATGTGATATGCTACTCTCGCAAGAAAGAAAAGACACACGTACCTCTACAGCTTCCAGCAGTAGAGAGCAAAGTTTGTTTGTATAGATTCATCTAGTCTTCCCAATATCCTGTGCAGGAGTGTTTCACAATGACTACGTGTTTCAGCACCTAACCTCTTACACTTGGCACATAGTATGCAATCCTCAAGGTGACAGCCATTTGTATACACATAAAGAAATGCATTGAATTATTTATTTGCACTTATAATAGTCCTTTTTTAATGTTTTCTGGACACAAACAGATTACACTCTTGCACAAACAATTACAGTTCTACAGATCATTCACACAAAAATACCCAGGGCACTTGAATGAGCATCTTCAATTTACAGTGACAACTTAGCTGGTGGTTCTACCAGCTGCATCCAGCCACAGAGACCTGCTACTTTTAACTTAGAATTTTTACCAAATCATTTAAGTCCAATTCTCTTGCCTTTCTCTCATACAGAAAGAATTTTAAAAATAACAAAATCCAGCTATGCCATCAGCTAAACCTCAGAGTCTTCAGACTGAACTAGTTCAAATGATATGATACTTCCACTTAATTTAGCTCTCATTCCATTTTCAGGCAAACCACTTCATACAATATTCAAAACATAAAAATACGATCAAATTAGAAAGTTAAGCACACCATGTGGGAAGCCAGAAATCATGGGTTACATTACCAGGTGAAGTTTATTTCTGTCTCCTTTCCTATTCAGTCATTCTTAACTGCCTTCTGCTGTGCTACCTTCAGAAAAAATACACTTATTAACCAACAAACATGAAGCAGGAAGCAGCAAGAAGACCAACTGCTTAAAAGAAAGAAATAAAATTACTGTCAATATTATTAAGTATAGAGATGGACAGAGAGATCTAATCAGACCCTACAGTTCCATCAAAGTTAAGCAGCTTCCAAATTTAGACTGATCTTGTTATGATTTTATCTGAAGGTTTTGTTTTGAAACAACTACATTTTGAATGGTCTTGTCTTATAGAATACAGTAACACAATTCTGGACACACTTCAGGATCTTTTCCCCCTTTTAATTCTTCCTTGCTCAACACAGCAATACTAACCCAGGGTCCATCTCAGGCTCAAAAGTACAGAAATCCTGGCTCTTGTCTTGCCTATCTCCTGACAGGCTTTCTTATTTTTCACCCCTGTAAACAGAGCTCTGCTGGCCAGTGTGAACTTGAATCCAAACAACATATCAGATTTTTCCCACTCCTTCCTCGTATGGTTAGCTACTCTGCAGCTCTATTCATGTCTTCTTAAGCCTTCCTTTTGTCTGCCTGCCCCACTTCCCCACACCTCCTGGGACAAGCAGCGCATCAGCTCTACTCTGCTCTTTGTCAACAACCAAAAGCTGTAGGTAAGGCTCTTTATTCCTAAGCTCTCTTTTAAGAACAGAAAAAGGCAGGAAAAGAAAGACCCCTTCTGCAGCCGACCTTGCCAAGTCTGGAGACAAAACCCAAAGATTGTCAGAGACGAGTATAAAGGACAGAACCGGCAGATGGTTGTAGAGTCTGGAGAGGAAGAGTTTAGGGGAACAGACCTCCTGAGCTGCAGAGAGAAAGAGGAGTGGGGTTGAGGAGGTGGGGATTAGAAAAGTGATACTAGAACAGGGTGAAGGGCAGAGCTGAGGAAGGGGCAGGGACAGAATTAACGGCACAAAACTGTCCCAGAGTCTTGGGGCTGTGTGGATATAAAATAATGGCCATGGGAACAGGTCTGATTTGGACTCTAGAAAGCAGCATCATTCAGATCAGCAGATGTAGAGACCAGCTGCACCACCCCAGGACCACCTCTCAAAGTACCTGAAAATATTGAAGGTGTGTGTGATACACTAGGAGAAGCAGCAGAAATTGAAATATTCAAAGAAAAGAACTCTGTGTCTTTTTAGAAGAACAGATTATTGTTTTGAACACCCAACTCAAGATTTTTAATCTCTTGAGGCTGGCAATACCAAGAATATACCAATTTTATCTATTATCAAGTACCTACTGCTTGGTATTTTCCCAGCTTTGTAGTTTCTGTTTTCCTTCTTCTCTACTGGACTTTCCTCATTGCACCAATACGGGCATTTTGAAGCCCATCTGGGGAACTCTGATCCTCTGCTATGCCCTTGAAAGCGACCACTCACTCCATGAAGAAGGTCAATCCTTTATTTTTTTTTTCCCCAAAGAAAATGCAAAACATTTTTCTTCCTGAAGAAGTTACAATCAAAGGGGGAGGAGGGAGAGGGGATTTGCCTCCATATGCAACAAAGTCAAATTTAAAACCTCAAAGAGGGAATTTCCCATTATCACACAACTCTGACCAGACCTGAAATGAGGTTGCTTTAACGAGAGACAGGAAGCCACAACCAGAAGCAAACATGCCTTTCAGCTGGTGATGTAAAGCATGAAAAGAAAGACACTCAGGCATGATCCAGACCCGGTGAAATCAGAGTCTTTCCAACAACTCCCAACTTTGGACTCTGCACACGCAGCTATGCTTTGCCGAAGTGAATAATGCTGCAGTGTTTGACAAAATCATGAAAAAAACCAGCTAGACATTGCTGATTGTAAGAGAGAAAGAAAAGATAATGGCAATTAGCCACACAGAAGAGATCAGCTTCTGTGGGCAAAACAGAAACCAGATTGGCAGCAGCTTGCTCAGAAAAGTGCTACAGATGTACTTCAGCATCGGGCTACTGGGATTCTGCCACAAATGGCTTTTTGGATATAAAACAAATCAATAACTAAGAAATTACACTCCACATCAGGTTTAGGGGAATTCCTCTCCCTGCGTGGAGGAAGGATATGCAATCATCTCACGCTGCTTTGGGATTTCTAAACACAGAATGAAATGCCACTCACATCATAATACTTACACAGTGGAATTACTGTTTAGTGACATTTTAGAGCACATGACGATGGCATTAACAAGACAGCCATTACAACTGGCTACGCTCCACTTGAAGTTTTTTCTTTTAACTGTGGAACAGTGGCATGTTATTTCATATTGATTAGCAGCATTAGGCAAATGACAGTCCGTGGAACAGGTTCAGGATAGGTGTGGGTCTGCAAATAAACAGTTTTATGTGCAACCAGCAATCACTGCTTACATAAGATCACCCCCCAAACCATAATAACATACCAAATTTTCAGAAGAAAAAAAATGGAGATGTAATTGTCACTTATGGATAAATGTGTTTTGGTTTTAAAAGAGCCTGAATGATTGTAAGGGATTATGTCAAATCACATTGCAGCTGTAATATTGAAAAAGCTCTAACAGCAATGGTCTAGATTATAAATTACATTTGATTTCATTTTTATCATCTGAATAGATTATGATTGAAATGAGTATGTAAAGTAATTTCCCATGCATGCCATGCGCCACCCTCCCCCGCCCCCAGAATCTCTTGTAAACAAAACAAGGTAACTCAAGGGAATATTCAGGGAAGAAAAGTTAGTAAATGAAAAATACACCCTTTTGTCAGTGTCTGTAATTTTCCTGTATTCTTTTGCAGGCAATATCTGCAGGATCTTTCATTAGCAGAACAGTCAATGTCTGCAGCTATGGGTTGAGTAAACTAATTATTATGTTTCTCCAATAAAAACTTCTGTTCTAAAGAAAT
Organism: Syrrhaptes paradoxus; assembly: GCA_013400615.1. Classification (NCBI taxonomy): domain Eukaryota; kingdom Metazoa; phylum Chordata; class Aves; order Pterocliformes; family Pteroclidae; genus Syrrhaptes; species Syrrhaptes paradoxus. The sequence goes on from VZTO01027600.1 coordinate 105,312, forward strand.
TCATTCAATTGCCACCTGTTTTGTATTGATTTACTCTCATCTTCATTTTTAGAAAAATATGCCATGCCCAGTAAATACACATATGCATTCAGGAAATCCACCTGCTCTCTTCATTTCACAATAGGACTGATTTGCCATGTGTTTTCTGTGCTATTGGAAGGTGTCACCATGCTCCATACATTTCATGATAAACACCTTCACAAACTGCGGGGCTTTCTGTTTGCTTTGTTCGAGGAGGAAGGGGGGAGAAGGCTCAGTGCTCAGATGAGAGCCAGGCTACCGCCTGATTGACAGTGTAATAAAATATCCCAATCTTTCTTTGTAATCTCACACAAAATAATGTAAGTGAGCATTACTTCAGCAAAATGAAATCCGCGCTCTTGGCCCTGCAGTCACTGCTGTCGCAGGCAGACAGCATCCTTTGGGTCTGTGAGGTCCAGCACTCACCAGCATGCCTCTGGTTTGCTCAGGAGACAGAGACCCACCACACTGTAACATTAAGAGTGCAATGGTGTGAGAAATGCCCTGATTGGGAGGCAGAATTGTCCCAAGAATTGCCTGAGTAAAAAAAAAATAGTTGTGTATCCTACAGCACAAAGTGGAAGCCACCCATTTTTTGTGTAAAATTATCCCCTTTCTTGATGGTTAAAATTCCCTGTTAAGAGTTAGCTGTCATTGAATTATTTTCCTTAGCAATAGTCTTAGGTTTTGGTTATTATGTTCCCTGCTGTGCTCAGTTTGGATGCCCTGTGACTGATGATTTATCTCTTAATATGTCTCTGGATCAGTGTTTCTCATCAACAGATTTCAGTGCTAGGAGGCCGCCACAGGAGACAACTGGGAGTGAGGCGAAGGAGAATGTGAGGCGTGTCCACTTCTGTCAGAATTCAAACCAAAGAAAATCTTGCTCTCCTACATCCTCACATAGCTTTATCCTTCAAGCTGCAACCACTTTCCAAATACGTACCAATAAAGATACAGAGTCAGTACAACTATTGTTGATTAAAAAAACCCATAAATTAATGGAAGTAAGGGGGAGGCAGAAAATATGTTCACTGCACAAGTCCTGCGGAAAGCCTGAGCATCCTGTTCTCTGCCGAAGCTGCAGCCCCCCCGCATCACATTATCTGAGTATATGACATGCCTACAGTGTGCCTGTGAGGCAGGAAAATCCGGCTCTCTCCACTTTCCAGTATCAAAAAAGTGATTTGCTCAAATCACATGGGAAATCTGTGAGAAACAAGGAAATAAACCCAAAGCTCTTCAATCTTACTTCATCTCAGACCACATTCTTGTACGGTACAGAGCTATGCACAAATGGGTTAACAGCACATCAGCTTACGCTATCTCCGGTCTTCAATGAAAAGTGTTTTAGCAAAGTTATTTCCTACGGGTTCTAAATAAAATGACAACAGACTTATCTGGTTCTCTAGTAATCCAATAAGAGAAATCTTATTAGTTAATGATGCCATGAGTTTTATGTCATTTACAGTGTAAACTGAGCGCTGAAAATGATGTTTAGTTTCAGCAATATCATAATCAAAAAATTCAACTTTGATTTGCCTTTGAACCAAAGAGCAAAACCAAGTTCAAATGTAACAGAGAAGTGAGTTTAAACATCCTTGGAACATCACTAACACATGTCAGCATTTCTGCTTCGACTGCAACAGCTCTGTTCTGGAAGATGCCTGCCTTCTGTTGCTGATGATGTTGTCTGAATACTAAAAATGCAGAACTAGAAGATGGTCTGATACAGACCATTCTTGTGACATTCACATTTCATCCAGATAATGCTGCTCCTTCCATTGATGTGGTAGCTTCTAACAGCGATGGCAAGGAAAGGTACATCATATCAGCTCGAGAGGTGAGGCAGATAACTGCCATTTCAGTCGCACAAAAGACTGCCTTGAACATGAATCTAAAAGCACAAAAGCAGTACATCACAGGCTTGACTTCCATAAGCTGGGTGAGGGCAGACTAGAAGGCTACCAACAGCATCACTGAAATTGATTGTGAAACTAAAATCTCAAAGACTTTCTCAGCTTGTTTTAAAGGCCTCTTTTGTCCTCCTCTAACTTAAGTGTAATCTCTTGTAAGAAGAATGTATGTGAATTATTGTAGCTAAGTTGGAGACAAAGGGCTAGATCATAGGAATTGCAGTAATTTACAACTGTGAATATAAATTTGTCTGTCCTGATTCTCATACCGTCAATGAAGAATCAGCTGAGACTCAGACAGAGGGATGAGTCTGACACTAACGCTGGCAGATTTCCAGCTGCTTCATATTCTCTAGTATCTCTGGATCTGCCAGCCGACTCTATCTCCAGTGCAAGCAGTCTCATACAGGGATACCTCAGTACTCTAGAAAAAGGGAATGGTAAATCAACACATACAAAGGTTTGCCTCCCATTTAATCATGGGAATAAAACCCAACAACAGTAGGCTGAGGCAGCTACTCCTGGCCAGCCTGTGAATGCCTCACACACACAGGCGAGTGCTTATGCAAGAAAGAATTCCTTCTTGGAGTCAGTACTGTCAGTGTAAATAAGGACTATTCGAAAAAAACATCTCTTTTGGGTGAAAGTCTCACTGGCAGGCTAAAATAAATTATTATATTTTAAAGTATTAAAAATACGCCAGCATTTTAGAGTGTGCTTGTGTGCATGCGCAGAGTCTTCTGATTTTTTAGAGTAAGACTCTCCCTATTTAAAATTTTACTGGGTTTTCCTGCAGTTATCAAAAAGTTCTGCTCAGAGTTGCTCTAAAACTGTCTGGTTGGACTGTGCCAAGTCATCCACCTTGAAATGTTTCACAACCATAAATTCAGCCCAGCTCTGGTGACAGCCAAGGAGGTTTTGAATTCCGTCCAGCCTCCTGCCCGTCTATGTGCCCAGCCCTGCAGCTGCACGGTGAGCGGACCTCTGGGGTTACCAGGACACTTACTCCTCACCAGCCACTCCAACATCTCCGAAGCATGTGGATGCCTCTCACTAACAGCAGCAGCCAGCATGCGAGAAGCAGAACCAGAAAGACAGAATTAGATCTACAGAAAATAACGCGATCTGGTGATGATTCAAGCTTGTCCGCAAGAAAACAGAAGCCACCAAAGTCAGCAAAAAGAATCAAGGAGGGTACACAGTCATTTGATTATCTAAAATACTGCACAGTAATAAAATGCCATGCTTCTCATAATTTTCAGTAGAAAACAAACTCAATCACACTATCTGAGAAAAGACTGCACATATTTAAAAACAGCTATCGTTTATAAGGCCCATAGAACAGAAGTATTTGCCAAATTTTATCTGCCCATGGACTTTTACTTAGTTGAGCATTTTTTTAACACATACCAACACAGGAAAATAAGCTTTACTGTGAAAGCAAAACCAGCGTAAACACTTGGTATATAATAGGCCATCACAAAACCTTTAAAGAGCCTCGATAAAAACAGCTATATCAGGTTATTTAAAAAAAAAAATCATGGTCTTTGTGAAACAAGATACAGATATCCCTACAGTATAAGCTAAAATTAAGCATAGTGGCATTACAGTTAATAAATAGAAGTTATTATTCATTGATATTGATTAAATACAAATTGTATCTATTACAGCTCTATTAGGCAGGCTGTGACCACCATAAATGCACTATTATCTACTAAATACAAACCTTATTACAAGAGTTTCCTACAAACAGTCCTAAGGGTAAATTTAATTTTCCTTCAATTATCTTGGGTATGAAGTTGAGAGTTCAGAGAGGTTTTCAATAGGAAACATTGCTTTAAAATTCCCCAGCAATTCTACACAGGTATTAATTTAAAAACTGGCATTTCACTGTGCCAAGCACGTTTCCACTGACATTTTAAAAAAAGACCTTTATCCTTTTTTGCCTAACTAAGAGACTTCTCATGAGGGTTTTTTATTAATTGAGAGCTCTTTTTCTAGAGGTACTTTTTAATGGAAAAGTGGTTTTCAGAAGTTTATTGCCCTATATTTAGAACGACTGTACTTGTAGTAGTATGTTTACGTGTTACTCTACTAAAACTACTGTTTCAGATACACCCTCCCAATTGTGTCATGTAGTGAAGTATAAAAATAAATTTGGAAAACTATATTCAGTAATAAGAAATGTGTATCTGTGTACGTTTCCTACAGTTTGTTGTAGGTTTGTTTCTCCACTTTTTGAGTGTGATTACTGTATGTTCATGGTATCAAAGGCAAGTCAAAGAAGCATCCACAGCTCTCCCAACCAGCTAGCTTCCCACTCGTCAGAGTTTACAGGAACGAGGCCTTTATAGCTTCTGCCATGATGATCCTGTAGTACACCATATACCTGCTTTCCCTGAGTAATGAATCCTCCAAGATTCTGTTCTGATCTGTTCCAAGAAATTAAACTGCTTTTTAATCTTCTTTTACCATAAATGGCTATTTTGACATATATATGCAGAAAATGTGTGCATAACACACATGTAGACTTGTGTATGTATATTATATATATATAAAAGATACATGAGTTACAGATCCTACATGCATACTTATAGATTGCAGAGCAGCTACAAAGAAGCTCAAAGGCTGCGCTACAGATAGTCCCATCCATCGTTCGCTCTCTAGGAGGACTGCTTTTGGTGGGATGTTGGTCCCCAGCGAAATGAGAAGAAATGGATTGATCTGTTACCGTTCTCCACCATTCTGCGCGACCTGTATTTGAAGCACTGAAAAGCATTTGGGGAATGTCATTCTTTTAGCTTGGCCAGTGCAGATACAACACAGAACGTGACATCCCAGAGCCACAGAGTGGGGAGAATGCGAAATGGAAAATGCTAAATTGTTCTTCGGGATGGCTGCTCAGGCTGACTTGCAAAACACCAGAGAGCCACAAAGAGATTTCCAGCTGTCCAAAGAAGACTTTTGTCAAGGGCTTTATGTTAAAAAGAGGAGGAAAAGAAAGAACCAGTTGTTAAAGCTGAAGCTATACAAATTCAGATTAGAAATAAGACACATGCTATTAACAGTGAAGTTAATTAATCATGGGAGAAACTTACCCATGTTGTGGTGGATTTCCCAACATTGAATAATTTAAAAAAACAACATGCACTGTTTTTCTAAAGCATATGGTCTCCCTCCAATGATAAGCTAAGCTAGTGGATATGAAGCAGAATAGAAGGGAGTTGTATGACCTGTGTTATGAAGCAGATTAAACTTGCTGATCGAAGCAGCCATTCTTAATTTAAACTGTGGGAAAAGGGATGGTTTCACACTGTGCTATTAATCAACATCTATGTACTGAACTGACATGAAACTTTCTATGCAAGATGCCATAAAATAATGTTACTGAATTAGGCACATTGTTTTCCATAATAGAAGTTTCTTTTCACTGAACTGTATTGGATATTTTTTAATGAAACTTTAAAGGAACGGCAGAAAGGTCACAAAACAAGAAAATTCTCCATCAAGTAAGAGGTGAATTTTCAGCAGGATAATATAAGACATTTTAAAAAAAGACCAAGATAATTTCTTTTACAAAGGAAGTTATATTTTATCAGAGAGAAATATGAATGAATAGTGAAGCAATACTTGATTAAATCCAGTAGGATAAAGAAGCAATAGAATGGGCAGAATAATATATAGAGGACCAGAGCATCTGTATGCCATCTTGTAATAAATATGGCAAGAATAAAACATTAAAGGGGCAATGGAAGTCGGTGGAGAAGCGTGAAAGACAATCAGGGATACATTTTTTGTTTATAGAGTTATAAAGTATAAAACATCAGCTCTACTGGAGGACAGAAGAGATTCAGACTGAAGTTATTTGTGGAGGGAAGTTACAAAAAGCAGGAGGCACAGCTGGCAGGAAAGGCTGCAGCCTAACTGCTTAAGACAGGTGAGATGTTATCGAGCAGATAAAGCAAAAGAGATGGGGGAAAGGCATGACAAGGCATCTGAGGGGTGACAGCATAATTTGCTGCATGGGTTGGTGACATATGAAAGGAGGCAGCAAGCCTACCACTATGTAACTGTGTACTAATTTTCAGTATGTTTGTTTGGTTCGGGAGAGAAAGAGAAGAGGTTTTAAAACAATTAATTTTGCATTATATCAATCAAATGACAAAGTCCATGGAGAGGTAATTTGATAGATCCTTCAACAACACTCAGCCGTCCTGACTCAGCCTGAGTCTGTATCTTACTGCAGGAGCATCCACGCTGGTTTCCACAAGGCTGCCACACAACACCAAAGAAGGACAACACCGGTCACCAGTTCTGGTTAGCCCCACTCAGCTGGTGACCACAGCTGTGGATGGAGAATCCAGGGTATGTGCCCAAAAGAGTCCTGCTGCAACTTATTCTGCAATGTGGAAAACAAAATTTCCACTCATTATCTATGCTAGCTGCCCAGAAGAAAATGCATTGCTTCATAAAGAAGGGGGGAAGTATTTTACTTCTTTACTGGGGGAAAGAAAGGAATCAGGATTCAATCCTGTGCCTGGTGCAGCCAGGACAGGCTGTAAACTTATAGTTTGGTCCTACTAGAGGCAAATGAATTTTTTTTTTACCAAAAAAAAAAAAAAAGAGATACTTGTTCAATTTTTTAAACTACTTATTAAATACAGTCCACTTGTCAGAACAATAAAATTCAGTAAGGTACCACTAACCATGTTATCTGAACAGTTTAATTTTATGCCACAAGAACCACTTGCATCTGCTGATTAAGATCTGGTATTTCCACTTAGCCCCTCATGACAGAAGTTACCTGCAGCTAGAAGAGAGGCAGAGAATTTCTTTTAATAAAATATTAATATGAATTAATTCAGTGGTAGTAGTAATTGTTACTGAGTTCATTCTTCAAAATTCCCATTTTAATTTACCATCCCAGTGCTTTATTACTGACTTTTTACAGACCTTGTGAAATGAATTATAGCAAAAACTCTGCAGGACAAAAAGATGTGCTGTGTGAATTAATTCTCATCATGGCAAAAATCTGAACTGCTCTGTTTACAAAATTGTACCTGATGCTGCAGTGTGTCAACTAAAAGCCAAGTAAATCTGTACTGCAGTTTGAAATTAGATTTCCTCATTTAATGTAAATATGAGTAACGATCAGTAAACACTGTGGGTTTGTATAATTAGAAGAACTACAGAAATTGTAGAGTAGCTTAGGTTTTCTATGTTACACAGGGCATGAACCTCCTTCCGAAAGCAAGAGGCTGGTCCTTGACACTCATCCCCTCCTCCAGCTCCTCCCTTCTCCCATCACCCGGTTACGCACACATACAGAAAGGGTTGGACAGGACAGGTGACATGCAGAGAGGTGACTCAAAGACTCCTGGACACCAGTTCTAAACCACCACACAGGCGGGTGACAGGAGCACAATGAGGTTTGCCACCAACAGCTCCCATGGCATCAATGGGTCTTAGGTGAAGTGAGCTGGAGAAGGGGTGGCCGGGCTGGCGCACTCCAGTGATCTGCATCTGAGCTGTGCTTGGTGTTGTGTCTGCTAAAGTCCTGAGCCACAGCTTTTGCTCAGCCTATCTCATCAGGACTGGTGGTTTCTGTTATCAGTTCTGTCACTGACTCATTGTCTGACTGTGGGAAATTAATTTCGTTTTGTCTATACTTCAGTTTTCTCCATTGCAAAACAGCAGTAAACTCTTTTATACACAAGTGTATATACAAACACACGCACACACTTTTACCGCTTAAAGAGCATTTTTTAGCAGGTCTTGCATGTTGAGATCCTAGTGTCAGCAGTTTACAATTAATGCAACACTTTAAAGTTCTTGGCACACTTTTCCATCTACTGAAAAGCTGTCCAATAGCAGCGGTCTGACCTTTCAAAAGCATGATCAGCTTCTAAGCTAAAAGAAAAGTGAAACAATAGTTTAAATACAAAAGTGACTAGGATACGAGGTATATTCAGATCTAACTAACCGTACATGTAACATTTTTGTTAAATATAACATCATGTTATGTATGCATCTCCAGGCACTTTGAAGACAGACCAGCACATTTAGTCTTTCAGCTGCATATAAATAGAAATCTTATGCAAAATAATCAGTAGGAGAATTATGTTTACCACTGGCTACTTCTTTTTTCAAAAAAGTAACTAACCCTTTTTTTCTCAGGCTAAATATTTTATTCATTGGTGACGCTGTTTTCCAACTTGTAGAAGAGGTCAGAGAACAGCTGCTGCATTAAACTCTTTTTCTCAAGAAAAGACACAGGAATAAGTTAGAGGAAAGGTTTCTAAACTAATTGATCTCATCACAACTTCTCAATTTTTACTTCACGTTTCTTATGTGTCAGATCTGAGAGTGATTATTCTGTGTTACATACGCATTTGGTGAAAGAAACTTGATAAGTGATTCAAAAAATTCTAGACATTCCTTACAACTTCAATTATTCTATGATACTGTGAATGTAAAGTCAATTAGAAACAAGTTTCAAAAAGTCAATAATTAATGATCCTGAGAAAGCCTGATAGCCAGGCAAATACTCAGCTAATACTTGCCTACTCTATTTTATTTATTTGGGTATTTATATGGCAGTGATTAACCCTGACATCATTAATCTTGAATGAGCAAGGAAATGTTTAATTTTCATTATTTTGCTTTCAGTATTTGCTTCTGCTTCTACAAACATCTCAAGACATTTAGAATCTTGCAAATGCTTTGGAAAATAATTTGTTGCTAATGACTCAGACAGATTTTTTTCGTTTGTCTCCACTAACGAACACAAACATTGCAGCTAGAAAACAAGGGCATCTTTTCAATGTCGCTGGCAGTGCTATGTCACCTCAAGCACCTTCCATTTGAGTTCACATTTGGAGAACTCATCACACCTTGACATTCTTGAGAAAATACTGCAACCCCATGAGTACTCTGTGAAACACACCCATCCCAGCTAAACAGGTAGTGTCTCATCTGCAATTTGTACCACCAGGTGCCTTCACCGGACACACAGAACAGTCACACAGTACCTGAATCACCTCTGAGCCTTCCATGACAGCTGATTTCCGTTGGCCTTTGGCTTCAGCCCAGTATTTTTTTCTGATGACCATTACATTGGATTACATATTGCAGATTATAAATCTTGCTGTCTGAAGTGGGGGTTTTGTACAGTATTCTCAACAGATTTTATTAAAATCCCACTGAAGCCAATGAAGAAATTCCCATTGACTCTATACTGGATGAAGGCCAGGAAAACTGCTCTGTGCTGTTATTTTTGGTTACCATCCATGTTGCTTCACCTTTTATTAAACCGCATATTATTCATTCACCCAGGAACTTTAACTACAGGATTCAGTCTCACAAACAACTCCAGGTGTCCATGGAACTCAAAGACAAAAACTGACACCCTGACTTTGCACAGGAACTTGTACAAGATACTAAACCTCTTAAAATAAAATAAAACACAGATGCAGCAAACTTCCAGCTCTGCAGTTTTCATGAGAGCCAGTTGTTGACATGTGTATCCCTAATTGCACTGGGACTCACCTTCCTACTATGGTGGTAAGAAAAAAAAATCCTGTTAAATAAGGAATGCAGCTTGCAGAAATACTGCCTCATGGGACAGGAGTATAAAGGAGAAGTTGGAGTCAACATATACACAGAGGAAGAGGAAACAAGAAAGAAAGGAATAAGAAAGAGCAAAGCTGGAGTAGGGGGGCTGGAAGTGATGAACAGCCAAATTTGAGAGAGATGGTAGGGACTGAATGTGAATGAGTAAGAGGCAACTGCAAGAATAAACGGAGTATTACTCCGTGTGACTTTCATCCAAATGTCTTTTTCTCCTCCTCACCCCCAGCTAATAAAACTAGGCTTTGTGAACACAATCTTGTTATTCTATGAAGGCTGTAAACTTTGGGAACAGTTCAATTGTTGTATCTTCCTGGTAGAGCTCACACACAGCTGTGTTTGGGTCCCAACTGCATTGGATCCAGGCATGTTCAGCAGCCCTGCCAGCTCTCCCAGTGTGGATGCTGCCTGTTGCTTACAGCAGGAAATCTCCCTCGCTGCTGCTTTGAGCAGTGACTGAATAGATTTATCCAAATGCTGGATGCCTGGATATCCTGAACAAATGGCCATTTCACAAGAATGCTGAATCACATACGCAGAGAGACGGCTGCATCAGCTTCATTGCCCATACGTTACAGAGTCTGTGTGCAAATGTGCAGGATGTCTGACCCAGCTGGGATGTGTCAGATCTGCTCTGCATAGAGACATCAGCTGTGCAGCAACCATCACTGAACCTAATGCTGCTGGACCTGCCGGTGTCGGTAGGTACATCTGAGCTTTGCTTGGCCTAAGGGGGCTCTGGCATTGCTCTTACATTGGCCTTTTTTGTAGCACAGTTCTCCTCTCCTGTATACACTTTAATCTCTGATGCATAAAACCTTCCCTTCTTTTGCTGTCCTTTCTAGGCAAGCATTTTGCCTCTTTTGCAGCTGGTCTTACAGCTAAAAATACCCCTCCTATCAACAAGGCAAAGCCCTCTGTGTCTGCTCCCTTTCTCAGAGATTATTTGCATTCCTACCTAGAAGGCATCTGTGGTACTGAAGATGGAGCTTTAACACACAGTCTTGTAATCCAGTTTCCAGGGAAATTACCACCTTCCAAATAGCCGAGGACAAACCTGACAGTCATGTTTATTTAACAATCAGCTATTGCACTGTCCATTGCTCAGACTGGAATAAAATCTAATGTTTACTGACCTTCCAATATCACCAGCCTGTAAAATGCGTAGCCTGTGGATCATTACACATCCACAGGGGAAAATACTGTTCAGACAGTAGCTTCATAACCTCAGACAGAACTCACAGGTAAATACAATCCTGAAAATACCATGTTATCATTACATAAACCACCCAATGTCAGATTACCATTACCATATTACAATAATTCCTCCTGGCATGGGAACTGGTCTTGTCCCACTTCAGCCAATTTGACTTTTGCTATTGAATTTGACGAGTGGAGGATGAAACCCAGAAAGAGAACACAATAAAAGAAGGAAGGGGAAGACAATTTATCATTAAACGTATAGTAAACCCTTAGTTTTTTCCTCTGTTCATGTGTCAATGTTCAGGATAGATATTCAGAAAACCTGTATGACCTCAATGAACTTCCAGATGCTCTAGGTGCCAGAAGGATGCTGGTGACCAACTGGAACATCCCGACTGCTCTGTGGGCGTTTGCAGTAGATCTGTTCCAGCCTTCTCGCACTCCCCTCGAGACTCATCTGTCTCTGACACTAGCAACAAGGGAGACAGAGCAGCTGGGGAATCAACAGGGACAAGCTGAAAGTTATTTACAGATGTTAGCCGAGAAAATGGGAAACTTGCAGAGCAGGGTAGCGTGCGCAATTCTGTGTCTCAGAGTAAGTGTTCTGATGCAATAAGAACCGGAAATGTTTTCTAATAATTTTCAGCTTTTGCTGTGAGCAACAGCACTTAATCTCAGCAACTGCTGTCCAAACATTCTAATATTCCTGATATGGAGATTCTAAACTCTCAAAGAGAAGGAAAGGAAAAAGCACTATGGCACAGTTCCAATTATTTGCAGAGAAAAAGTCTAGAGCATTTTCTGCACCTCAGTTTGCCATAGCACCACAGCAATGGTTTCAGACAAACACAGGAGATTTATGGAAACTGGAAGAGGGCAACTGAGTTACATCAGCCTTGATGCCATCTTCAGGAAGTTCAACCAAATCCTCAATTTATTTTTAAATTTACTGATGAGTCTGTCCCACATCTATCCTTGCTTCACCCATTTCACTAGACTCCAGCCAGCCTGTGACCATTTAACCTCCTCACAAATAACCAAGCAGNGAATGCAGCTTGCAGAAATACTGCCTCATGGGACAGGAGTATAAAGGAGAAGTTGGAGTCAACATATACACAGAGGAAGAGGAAACAAGAAAGAAAGGAATAAGAAAGAGCAAAGCTGGAGTAGGGGGGCTGGAAGTGATGAACAGCCAAATTTGAGAGAGATGGTAGGGACTGAATGTGAATGAGTAAGAGGCAACTGCAAGAATAAATGGAGTATTACTCCGTGTGACCTTCATCCAAATGTCTTTTTCTCCTCCTCACCCCCAGCTAATAAAACTAGGCTTTGTGAACACAATCTTGTTATTCTATGAAGGCTGTAAACTTTGGGAACAGTTCAATTGTTGTATCTTCCTGGTAGAGCTCACACACAGCTGTGTTTGGGTCCCAACTGCATTGGATCCAGGCATGTTCAGCAGCCCTGCCAGCTCTCCCAGTGTGGATGCTGCCTGTTGCTTACAGCAGGAAATCTCTCTCGCTGCTGCTTTGAGCAGTGACTGAATAGATTTATCCAAATGCTGGATGCCTGGATATCCTGAACAAATGGCCATTTCACAAGAATGCTGAATCACATACGCAGAGAGACGGCTGCATCAGCTTCATTGCCCATACGTTACAGAGTCTGTGTGCAAATGTGCAGGATGTCTGACCCAGCTGGGATGTGTCAGATCTGCTCTGCATAGAGACATCAGCTGTGCAGCAACCATCACTGAACCTAATGCTGCTGGACCTGCCGGTGTCGGTAGGTACATCTGAGCTTTGCTTGGCCTAAGGGGGCTCTGGCATTGCTCTTACATTGGCCTTTTTTGTAGCACAGTTCTCCTCTCCTGTATACACTTTAATCTCTGATGCATAAAACCTTCCCTTCTTTTGCTGTCCTTTCTAGGCAAGCATTTTGCCTCTTTTACAGCTGGTCTTACAGCTAAAAATACCCCTCCTATCAACAAGGCAAAGCCCTCTGTGTCTGCTCCCTTTCTCAGAGATTATTTGCATTCCTACCTAGAAGGCATCTGTGGTACTGAAGATGGAGCTTTAACACACAGTCTTGTAATCCAGTTTCCAGGGAAATTACCACCTTCCAAATAGCAGAGGACAAACCTGACAGTCATGTTTATTTAACAATCAGCTATTGCACTGTCCATTGCTCAGACTGGAATAAAATCTAATGTTTACTGACCTTCCAATATCACCAGCCTGTAAAATGCGTAGCCTGTGGATCATTACACATCCACAGGGGAAAATACTGTTCAGACAGTAGCTTCATAACCTCAGACAGAACTCACAGGTAAATACAATCCTGAAAATACCATGTTATCATTACATAAACCACCCAATGTCAGATTACCATTGCCATATTACAATAATTCCTCCTGGCATGGGAACTGGTCTTGTCCCACTTCAGCCAATTTGACTTTTGCTATTGAATTTGATGAGTGGAGGATGAAACGCAGAAAGACAACACAATAAAAGAAGGAAGGGGAAGACAATTTATCATTAAACGTATAGTAAACCCTTAGTTTTTTCCTCCGTTCATGTGTCAATGTTCAGGATAGATATTCAGAAAACCTGTATGACCTCAATGAACTTCCAGACGCTCTAGGTGCCAGAAGGATGCTGGTGACCAACTGGAACATCCCGACTGCTCTGTGGGCGTTTGCAGTAGTTGTTCCAGCCTTCTCGCACTCCCCTCGAGACTCATCTGTCTCTGACACTAGCAACAAGGGAGACAGAGCAGCTGGGGAATCAACAGGGACAAGCTGAAAGTTATTTACAGATGTTAGCCGAGAAAATGGGAAACTTGCAGAGCAGGGTAGCGTGCGCAATTCTGTGTCTCAGAGTAAGTGTTCTGATGCAATAAGAACCGGAAATGTTTTCTAATAATTTTCAGCTTTTGCTGTGAGCAACAGCACTTAATCTCAGCAACTGCTGTCCAAACATTCTAATATTCCTGATATGGAGATTCTAAACTCTCAAAGAGAAGGAAAGGAAAAAGCACTATGGCACAGTTCCAATTATTTGCAGAGAAAAAGTCTAGAGCATTTTCTGCACCTCAGTTTGCCATAGCACCACAGCAATGGTTTCAGACAAACACAGGAGATTTATGGAAACTGGAAGAGGGCAACTGAGTTACATCAGCCTTGATGCCATCTTCAGGAAGTTCAACCAAATCCTCAATTTATTTTTAAATTTACTGATGAGTCTGTCCCACATCTATCCTTGCTTCACCCATTTCACTAGACTCCAGCCAGCCTGTGACCATTTAACCTCTTCACAAATAACCAAGCAGAACTGAGTCATAATTATACTAACCATCATTACCACCATCACCATCCTCGATGCCAGCTCTGGGAGTGTGACACACCAATACTGTCCATAGATGTCTATTTGTTCCTAATCTTATAATTTAAATTGATCACCTGAGTAAGATTACACAAGAACATATTGTACTTGCAGCATGAAAGAAGCACTCAGCAAATCTATGAATACTATATCCCCGAAAAATCGCCTATCAACTAGATTTGTAACATCACACTTCTCACTACAGCCCGTAATTGAATTCACACTTTGGAAAAACACGCCCTGTTATCCAGTTCACAAAACCTAGTGTAATTTCTATTTTAATAGTTCTTCTCCTGTTAATAATTAACTCAAAAAGTTATGACTGCTTTCTTCAGACAGGTTGCAACAGATCAGTTTTTAAATTTATCCCTCAACTATTTGATGATATATTTCAAATACGGTTTGCTCATATATACTATAAATCCACACTAGTTTCATAATGCCCAATCTAAAGAACAATTTTTATTAAAGAAGACAATAAAAATATGAAAACATGTCAGAAAAACAGAACTGAACCTAACATTTCCATAGAAATGGGCCTAATTTTTAAGCTGGTGTGTAATATTCAAGTATCAATTGCAGGTCAGAAATCTAACCGGCTTCTGGCACACACCTTTCCTTTGTATATATGGTTACATAACTCCATGCTAGGTTTCTGCATCAGCATCTTTATGTGTCATTAAAAAAAAAAAAATTTTTTTTTGTTAAGTGTTCTGTTTCCAAGACTGGCCTTAATCAGCCCTGTAGTGCCTTCACAGCAGGCTCTTGCTCTCAGCCTTCTATTAAGGCTATAATTAATTCTGCAGTTCTAAATGTTCCATAGCTATAATTTATTTATGGCTCCAACATTTTCCTCACATCTGAAATTAGATTTTCAGCTCTTTAGTTTTTCCTAAATCTTCCCTTGATCCTTCTCAGTATATATGGCTGCTACACTTAGTATTTTTCTCTCTTTGACATCTTCAGCACTCTGGTAGAGTACTTTTCTAGTCGAGTGCATTGTGATAGTGTCACCCAGAGTAAAGGTCTGTACTAGTTATTTGCTCTGAAAGGCTGACTCACTGCTATCATTTGCCTTTCCTTGTTTTAACTTGTCTTGAACAACACACTAATATTTCTGTTATCACCAGATGCCACCCATGTTCATTCATTCTCTTTACTAAAAATTACAAAACAATGTTAGAAGTGCACATCATGCCTTCTTGAGCTTTCTAAGCAAAGGAATACCAGAACTCCAATATTAAAAAAAGAAAAAAACAGTAAACAATCACTGTGGTGTAATATTTTTATTTATTTTAGACACTACATGAACAAACCAATCACGGTAAGTGGATTAGGACTTTATACACACTCACAAAAAAAAAAAAACAAATCCCAACCAAGCTGTCCAGCCAATGCACACACATCCCGACACAGCTCAAAGGCACCGCTGCAGCCCTCACTGCTAACCAGGATGCTCGCAGTGAAATAATCCCCTCAAATAACCACAAAGAAAGTGAGCCTTAACTGTTGTGGGTTTTTTTTAAGATTAAGAGTGTGTATGTCTACTAGAATCTCAAAAATTCTCATTTTGCCAACAATTCTCAGGATGTAAGCGTGGGAACCATGTATTTTTCAGGCGTTCATTTCTGCAGTGACTGTTTACATGCAGCGATAGCATGGTTCAAAAAGCCTGCTTTCTCTTTTCACTTCTGTCCCTGACATGTTGTGTGAAGTGGCACGTTTTACCTCAGCGTGGTCATTTGCGCAGTGCCTAGCACAAATATGGCTGGGGAGACTCTGGTAACTGCTCTTATCTCATTATCTGTATAAACTGTTACACTCTATCTAGCAAATGCTGCTTGTATCTCGCCTTCCTCTGACAGGCACACTAATGCTGATCCATTACTACACGACCATTGCGGCTGATACTGGAAAGCTAAAACTATGCCAACTGAGAGAAAGAGCAAGAAACTCACATTATAACTCAATTTTTTTTTATTGCCAATAATAGGTATTATGCAACTCCTTCTGAAGCATTTCCTTGGAATTCTCTCTGTTCTCTCCATACACATTTGCTCTGCTCTGAGCTGGAGAACAGCATCTCCTCTAGTGCTCTGTTCTATCTAAAAACTACTCATCCAGAATGCTCACACAAGCTCAGCTTCTTCTGTTTCAAGGGTGGTGAAGAGAGGTCTGGTATGCCAGTGCCTGGCTGTCAGAATCCCTCTCACCCTCACCAGCTTACATCTCCTGAAGAAATGATCCTCTCTGTCTTTACACATTATGTCAGGGCACAACTGACAATATTATGGGAATTACGTATGTAGTGTAACAAGAGTTATGTTTGCTGATCATGTGTTAAGAAAACAGGAAAGTCACTTGGTTCAGTTTCAAGTGTGTAGGCAAACCAGAAACCTATTCCTGACTGTCAAGCAGCCATATCACAAGCAGCCTGCCACAGTAAGGAAACCATGCAATGCCACAATGATCTGGAGTCTCCTTTCCAGGTTTATGTCACATTTATTCTCTCAGCTCAGAAACACATTTGGTTCAGAGAAAAAAAAACAAGGAATGGCTTTAAATGACTCATTTATACCTCATCCAAATTGCACTGCTCTGCAATGAACTGCAATGCTTCTTTTTTCCTAAAAGCAGCCGCTCCATTCAACTCAGAGCCTGTTTTATTCACGGCCCTGCTACAGCTATTTTCCTCTGTGAGAGCAGAGCTCCTGGAGCACATTTGCGTATTCAATCCAAGCAGACATTTCCATGATGAGGGAGCCACAGTGAAGGAGTGGGAGTAGTGGGGGGGTGTCAAAGAAAATGAGAGAGCTCTCCTGAATGCATGCTGAGGACAGGAAATGGAGCTGGCTGTTCCTCAGCCGTGAGACCCCATTTATGACACAGCAGTGAGAAGAAAATTAAATGAGAGTGTCAGAGGGAAAGGAACGTGTGCTGGACACAAAACTAAATGACATTATTTGAAATTCCACTAAGCGAATGGGATCAGGAAATCAACATGATCAGGGCATAGTAGTCTCGGAGGAATCAGGGACAGGGCTGATGTAGCTGGCAAGTCAGTAAAAAAAGCTCCAAAACAAATTCAAAAATGAACAGGTAGAGTGGTAAAGAGCTTCTAGATGCTTGTGTGGACCACATGTAGTGGTATCAATGTAAACACTGAGTGCTTTGAAATGTTGTATCACCTGTGATGGTCAAGGTGAGAGTACTTACTCCAAAAGGACATAGAAGAGGAAAAACTAATAAAGAAGAAATTATAAGCAGAATATGGGTAAATATTGGCTTCAAATACATAAGTCTATTCACAGTTTTAGAGAGGAAAGCATATCTAGAGACAAAAATGCCCTTGAGTTCAGCCTTGGTTTAGGAAGTTTTAGGCAACCACATTGTGGTTTCTAGACACTTACCAGGTCTGCACCTGAATGTCCCACCAGGCTCTCCCAACCAAATCTCTCTGCGACTCCAGCACTTGAGCCAGGTGAGTTCCTACAGAATAGAAGAGAAAACAGAATAAATCTTTCCATTTTATGCATTTATTTCTTACTCAGTTCTTTAAACACTTGTGATTGAAACTCCTCACAATCACTTAAATTCAAGTAGCAAGAAAATTATACTTCTGATTAGAAAACTAAATTGAAATACAATTAAAATAATTAAACGTGAAAACATGTATTAACTATCATTATTCTTACACAGGAAAAATCCAGCCATTCAAAATGCATCATTTCTCCAAGCCAGGAATGTCAAAAATAATCTCCCCACATATTCAGCTACACAGACTTTTACATAAATCACTGAAGATATCACCCTAAGGGAACCGAGGATGAGCTGCCAATTTCATTCTGTAGGCTCGCAACAAAACTCTCTCAAAACTAATTTTGTCAAATCATAAGATCAAGGGATGTTTTGAAAAAGCAGAGTATTCTGTTGTATTCTTCTCTTTCCACTTGTGCCAAAAGAGATTTCCAGAGAACACAAGTTAGATAAATAGTTGCACCTGAATTGACTACTAACCCCAAAGCCCGCTGAATTAATCCAACCCATGACAACTCAATCAAGTAATTTTGCTATCCACACAGAGTGACAGATGCATGGACTGAATCAGGAACCAGATTATCCAGTGAAACATTGTGCTAGCAAATCAAAGCCATCAGGTTTTATTACACACACTATAAGAAAAGCTGAACTACTTCAGCTAACAAGTTTAAAGGACTGATTCTCAGGATGCTGAGTAACACGTGTTAACACCAGAATAAGCAGCCTAAGAGTAACTCCCCCTGCCAAAGAATGGCAGAACGGGGAATTTACCACAGCGCGTCGCTGAGTGAGGAACAAGCATTCAGCAAAGGCTCCCAAACAAATGCCACTGAACTTTCAAACAAATCTCCTCTGACTGCATCGCAACCTTCTGTGATTACTTCCCATGAATATTGTATCAAATGAAGATTGCTCACTGGAACACTGAATTTTAAAAGAATGTTGCACAGTATCTGAGGAAAGTGAACTATGAATTTTTAATTTAAGTATTCACATCAGAAACAAGCCTCTAAAAGTTTTCAGTCTTCCAATCAGATAGACATTTGTTGTGACCTATGAATACAAGTAATACAGTTTTAATTTCACATGCTAAATAAGAACAATGAATCCTGACAGGCATCAGACCAAGAATTAATGAGACATGGCTTGCATTTTTCCTGACACTAAAAAATTTTAATGGCACAATATTGTTACAATATTTTTATTTAGTTTTCCAAATAAAAAAATACAAAGAGAATTAAAATTTTCTACCCTCCACTTTCATCCACACGTAGCAATTTATGCAACTCCAACCCACTCTAACTCCTACTTACACACAAGAGGTTGATCCAGCTGATTCAAGCCAGCTGACTGAAGAGGAGTGGGATCCAGCTGATAGCATTCTTGGAGAAATAACAGAACTGCAGTTCCTTGGCTAAATCCAGTAACAGGGATTTTTCTCATTCTATTGAGCCACAAATGGTGTCCAAACTTCACTAGGCTTTAATAAATCCTACCATGTCATAAATTTACATGATAGCAAGTCTATCAGTTTTTTACCATTCTAAACTTTGCAAGTTATTTTTGTAACAGAAAATTATTGTCTATTATACACTACAAAAAATATATATATTAACCAGATGTTGCTTAGTACTTCCCAAACAATTCATATTTTAGCTTGTACCATGCAGAAGTTTCAGCTGAAGAGGAATTTAATAAAGAATGCTAAGCATCTAAAACCAAGGAGCTATTACAAAAGCATCAACAAGGCACTGAAGACAGTCATTACTAATTATGAAAACAATTAAGAGAACATGTATGCAGAACATAATGACATTTCCATACATTGTACAATTGATACAAGAACATGAGCTTGATACCACTCCTGTTAATAATAATGGATTACTCTTTTATCATGTACAGCCAAGACCATCAGGTTACTGTATAGCTCATGCAAAGTGCTCTCCTTCAAAGTCATGATTAGAGGAAAAAGAACAAGAGTAGAAGACGACAAAGAAGGAAAAAAAGAATTCCTTTTTTGGTTGTTTTTATTTTTATTATTTTTGTCCTCTACTGAGCAGTTTCCCATGTAATGGGAGGGGAGCAGGAATCCCATTACAGCCACTGGGAATTTACTGATGATATCAGATGAATCACAGTCCCATTACACACGGGTATCATTGGTGGCAAATGTAGATAAGGGCAGCCTACAAGGATGCAAACAGACACGTATGAGCAACCACCACCTCTGCTCTAAGCAGGTAAGACTCAAGACTGCTTTCATGAAGAAGCTGTGTAGCCGTTCTTGCAGAAGTCATGCTGAGCTGGTAAGCCTTACTCCACATCACTCTAAAGAGGTGATTCTTGTGCCCTAGTGATGCAGAACAGCACATTTTAAATAAAGTGTGTTAGCTTTTTGCAGCTGTGCTTCCAAAATAATGCTCTCTGCAGATAACAGTGCCATGGCAAGGGGAAGAGAGAGGGTTAACAGCAACTCCAGCCAGAGCTGAGCCAGTAATCTGTAGAAACCCAAAGGGGCATCAGCCGCAAAAAAGGACCAAAAACCACTGACAAAATGTGTGGAAAATCTAGGCCAGAAAGAGGAGGATAATGAATTATCCATGTGCCAATCTTCATAAACTCAGACCATTTTTCAAGTCCGCGCTCCTACAGGCACTAGTAAACTGGACGGTAGCTTTTATATGTTTTAGCAATTAAAAAATCAGCTGGATTGTCACTCATTGGACAGGTATGAATCAGTCCATAACATCAAGAAAAAAATCCTGTTGAAAATCTCATACTCTACCAGGCTTCAAGATTATTTAACATACCAAGACATATGTCATAGGCTTCCATGTTAAAGCTTTCATGACCTTTCCTAAATAAAAACTTTCGTTCTCTTCCTTTATTCATGTAGTGACCCATGAAAACATCCAACCTTTCGGAAACTCCAAGTACATAATACCCGCTTTCCATTGCCACGCATGTCTTCTTTCACTGTCACTCTTAAATAAATAAATGAATCATCTTTCTCTTCCTCAATCCCCTACAATATATACCCTGAAAAAAATTTTGCTAAGAGCTACAATAGTCAGAGCCATTTCATGCTAATATTTCATGCTCTGATTATCTTTTTTTCCAATGCATTACCTTTAAAAAAAAATAACCTGTTCAACAATACTATATACGGTTCATTTCTGTCCTGTAAATGCTTTGTGCTTATTCATGATACTATTCTTTATTTCTTTGGTTGATGACACTGTCATCTGTCACCTCATCTGTCATTTACATCTCATTAATATCAATTGTGCCCTCAGGGATCCGTTTTGTCATCCAAAAATGGCACAGAGGGTCTGCAAATGGA
>VZTO01027600.1:132453-146215 GCA_013400615.1 Syrrhaptes paradoxus
CCTTGAACCCCTCCAGGGATGGGAGGGAGTGAATCTTGATGAGTGAATCCAGGATGAGTGAATCCTGAGCAAAAGCATCAAGACTTCACTGTTATCAATGACATTATGATCATTATTTCCTCAACTTCTTAATGTAATTGTAATTATTTCTTTATGTCTTTTTGAGGGGGTTGGTGGTGGTTATAGAATATTATTTACAATTCCTGTCTCCAACCCCACTGGATGGCTAAGGTACTGTTTCAGTATGGGTTTTTGCATTATGGGGTTCAGTTGACCACCCATATGTGTTTGCCTGTCTGTGTACCTCTGTTATGGTAAGTGCTTAAATATAAGAACACACAAGACAGTTTTGGGATGAGAAGACATGGGTTTCAGCATCTTTTTTTCACACCTTTCTCCCACCTTCATCTCTTTGTTGAAAGTGACACACTCTTGGATTCCCGATACAGATCATCCATTTCCACCGCTGCAGAGGCATCCTAAATGCAATGAACTACCCTTAAATGTTTCAGACTTCCTTTCCATCAGAAACCACCAGGATTTATACAATTCATGGAGAAAATGTAGAGCTCTGCATGGACTTGGATGACTTGCCTGCTGTGCACGTCAATCCTGATGGCAGAGACAAAAGTCCTCCCGCAGTATTCTGCAGAGCTGAGCCACAATGAGGATGCATGCACCAATCTGTGGCTCACGCTTCTCCCAAAATACCTCTCCATAGATGATTACCCCTGAATCAAGTAACCGAGACACTGATTCTGCACCTGAGAGGAGAAATGACTAATACCGATTAGCAATGGACTCACACATTGCTGTTATTCATCAAATGGGACAGGAGACAATCTGAAGCCTTATTCAGCCAGCAATGTAAATGACTAAAATTACTAGATAGATTAATAATACCACGTAAATCCACTCTTCTTCTAATCATGACTAGATCACCATGAGCTGTAGGAAAACCCAGCAACACTGCTTTCATTGCAAGTTGTCATATTTACATGACTCTGAAAATCTGACCCACAGTGTGGCAAATGCTCCTTTACAATAAAATCCAGAAAACTTCCCTGGGGGGGAGATTCCTTATGTTGTATCACTTCAGCATTTCTTGGATGCCCATCTTAGGCCCTGCTCTTCAGCTACAAAATCACACAGATAACTTTACTCGAGTGCCTAATCCAGAGTCTGAAGGGGCTGGTCTTTTAAAGAGGTACATCAGCACTTTCTGCAAGTAGGAGGCAGGACTGACTCTGGGCAAAGTGTATATAACTCCTTTTTACCCCATCAGCAAAATATTTGTTCCAGAACATCTTAATTTTCATTTAGACCGTCAGAGTAGCTCCACTAGTTCCAGTTTGTCTATTACTTTATCTTGGCTGGTCAATGATGTAACGTTTTGCAGGGAACAAGTGATATTCACAGGCATTCTTCAAACTAAGTTTTCCAGGGTTTCTAAAAACAGATCTTTGTCTAATAACCCTACAGGTTTACAAAAAGTGTTTGAAACATACCATAATATTCAGGATAGGATCATTTGACTTATCCCATCTGAAGGACTTTGATCAACACTAGGCATTAACAATGTATTGGCTGTAGTGAGCTACGGACTGGGATTTTTTTGGAAACTCTCACCTTACAAACAATTCTGAAGTGCAACTAGAATCAAGGAAATGTCAGTCTACTCATGAACAGGTTGTTAACAGGAAAAGTTGAAATATGATTAATAAAACCCAACTCTTCCTAAATTGAGCATATTCTTCTGTGTTCTTTGGACTGCCAGGAAAAAAAAAAAAAGAGGAGTATAAACAGGCATTTTAAAAGTCTGTTACTTGGTTGTGACTGCACTTAGGACAAAAATGATTTACTGAAGCTTACACCATGTGCTACTATTTTCCACTATGACACAAAATCATAGTTGTTCGACCCATAACAGTGATATGCAAATGTCTTCCGTCCCAAGCATTTGCTCTGTGGCAAGGAATACAGAGCACGTTATGTTCTTAACTCTCAGAGCAATGATAGGAGTATTCTGCTGGAGGAAAAGGAAGGAGGAAAACGATCATCAGTAGCTTGTATTTATAGAGGGTCTTCTTCTGTAATGATATAAATGTTGTGTGTTCAGCTGCACACTTTGGATTGCAGACTTATCTTGAACGCAAACATATTTCACTTAGCCCTTGTCATATATTATTATTTTCCTTTGTTTTTTACCTGAATATCACCTAAAAGTCTCATAAGAATATTTTACAGTGCTGAAAAAATGGTGATAAAACTCAATTATAAGGAAACACTTAGCAAACAGGTCTGAACTTTTTTTACAAATTCAGTTATTATAATAGTTCTCATCTTTTCCCCCTTTGCAAAGTGTGTACTTGTTTCTAAGAGATACTGATATGTGTGCATTTGTCTTAAAAATAGCACTAGTAACACACAATACAGCAGTTGCTTTGGTAACTGATTTTCCCCCTTTTAAAGGCTGAATAAATAGTTGTGTGATACCCATGTAAATTATCAGCAGGTATGTGATTGCACTGGGTCTGAAGCAACTTTTATATCAAATTTTTTTCTGTGTTCCCATGAATATGCATAAATGTTAGGTATGACATGCTTACTAAGTAAATAACCTGTGTCAACATGGCATGTTGTGATTAAAAGGAGGTTATCTGGAACACTATTATTTTGAGTAGAAACTGAAAAATTAACAAGTGTTGTGGGAAATAAAACTTCAACCAGTTTCAATCTACTGGTAATCTTCACCTCACTGAGAGTCCCAAGTGTACAGGAACTTGCAGAATGAAACAATTACATCATGCAGATTTTGAGTTGATTTCAGTAGCAGAGTCCAAGTCTATTGCTTTGTGATTCTGGGGCAAAGCAACAAAAAGAGCCAAACTTCTTAAACTGCAGAAAGTGTTCATGTCTGGCCTGCAGTCCGGTTACACTGTGGAGTACTCATCTTTCAGAGCAGGCACAGTTCCTGCACCAGGTACATGGGACATTTACACTGCAACATCCCAAGAAAGCAGATGAACCTCCCTCCAGTCATAGCACCCTGCAGAAATACAGGGAATAACTAATCAAGGGGCAAGTAATTCCAACTGACTTTATTACCAAAATCCAACTGATCTCAGTGAGAGGAAGGAAGACACTGTGTGACTCCTGGCAAAACGAAACACATGACAATAACTAGCAACACTTCCACTGAGAAAGCTCTTGTGACTAATTTAGAAATGCAAATTCTTTTTCCATATGTATGGGCATACTTGGACATAGTACAGAAAAACTGACAAATCATGCCACTGTGTTGTACCTGAAAACAAGGTAATTTCTCCCCCCTAGAATGAGTGCAAATATATTTGATCTCAACTATTATAACATCTTTCTAGTGACTCTACTTAAAATCAAACACTATTTTATTACTGTGAGCATTAAAATGACATGTTTATATAGCAAAGATTTAACCAAAATTCAGATTATAATAATACATGGAAGCACAGAACTAGATTTCTTTTGTTGTAAAATAAAAGGGGTATGTTATCACAGATGCATGTGTCAGGAATACCCCATACTATCCTATTTGTGAATTAAATGCAGATTAAAGCGGATGACCATACTGCTATTGAACAGCCAAGCTGAATGCTGCCTGGCATCACCAGAGGAGGAATGATTAAGGGTAAATATTTTATAAGAACAATTCCTCACAAAGATGTACTCAACAGATCCAATGTTTCTAAAGCTAGATGCAAGGGCTAACAAAGTCAACGGAAAGACTCCTATTAATTTTGGCATTAGGCCATAAAAAAAAAAGAGGTTGCTTTGGAAAAGTGGCAGTCCTGCCTTAAGTATTTTAGGAATATAAGGATGGCGGGTCATTCAAAGTCTCAGAGGTCCTTCAAGGGTGAAAACATGGTAAAAAAAAAAAACACAAAACAGGCTCCAAATCAAACATAAAGATGTTGATGAAAATACTCTGTGTTATCAAAGCAATTAGTAAATGGTACAGAGATAGTAGCTGAGCAGCTGACAGGAGTGACTTCTGCACTGATTAATGCTAAGAATCAACGTTTCTCCTCAGCCTCCTCTTTTTCCACCTGAAAATACGATACTTCAAAATGAAAAGTATCATGGTTTACTGCCTCCAAGTACATAATCAGACATAGTCAAACATCAGCCTTTCCATGGTCACTTGAAAGGAAATATGCAAACTGGTTTTCAAGGTGCTTAATTTTCTCCTTACAGGTCCATACTTACACCTTGGCCTGCACAGGAGTTTAGAAATAATTTTATTCGCTGTCATCAATTATTTCTCCATGTGTGTGACAGTGCAGAGATCTAAAACATCCTTTTTTAATTGGTTTCACACTTCCAGGCACTTATGATAAAGATTTGGATGCTTTCAGACAGCTATTTCATGTAATCTGACATCCAGTGGGACCTGTGTTCATCTGATGCTTGTTACATGTGATTGTCATGTCTTCCCCACTCTTGTTTCTAACATTCCAAACTAATTTAAAACACACAGTGTCATCAAACTGCTCTGATGCCTTCACATTAACTAGCAGTTTTACCAAGTGAAGTACTTCCCTTTTATCACTATAGGCAGTGAGTTTCATGTGATCTTATTTTCAACAGCAAATTACTTCCTGTTGTGAGTTCAACTGTTAGAAACACTCAGCAAAGAATCCTACACTGCAGGAAATAAGTCCTGTTCTATTTAAATATTTTCTAGTTACACAAATTACTTCCTTTCCAAACTGCTTTGCTTTTTTTACTTTTTAAATTGTTCAGTTTAATTATCAAACTGCTTACAAGTGCAGGATAGCTTGGGTTTTTTTCAGAATATCACTAGTTTTAAGTTATTTCTGTACCTAATACATATTTTCACAAGATGCTTTTCAACTCCCACAAAATTAATTAGAAAATAACTACAGCATCAGAAAAAGTAACACTGGGATATTTGAAGGATAAAGTTTGACAACTAAACAGTGATTTTTCTATTCTGATGAAGACAGACCTTGTCATTTCAATCCTTAAAAAATCAAAATAGCTCAACATTTCCTTTTTTTTTATGCCAAAGCCAAAACATATTCAGATTTTATTTCAAATGAGAAAGAAGATAGTCTCATGTTAGGTTAAGTGCATTAAATGAGTACTGGGGATATTTGATTAAATGTTTTAGAGGCAAGTGCACAGTGACACGCGCCTAATGAACTACCAACAGCTCCGATTTGATCCCAGTGACTCCACTTTGAGGTTATTTAGAAAGGTCACAGTAAAAATAATGCATTTTTAGGATTAGCTCCGATACCTGCTTGCTCAGTAGCCCAGCACGCATCAAGCAATGACAAAAGCAGTTTTATGAAAGTTGAGTAGTTACGGCTTAACTCCGTCGTTTACATCAGGATCTAATTATAGAAGGCTGGGTCACGCCGCTGGCTCTGCCTGCTTCCGCCAGCACGCCAGCCCGCGGCTGAGTCAGTGCGGCCAAGAGGGAGGAAAGTCTACCGCTGATACGGGCTCTCCACCTGGCAGAGGCCGCGACTCCACTCCTGGTCAGAAAAGGAGGTACATTCAAGACTCATTTCAAGTGTTGACATTTCTGACACACCCCTGCTTCAGGAAAAAAAAAAAAAAAAAGGGAACTCTACGATCATTCTGCATTATTTTAACTTACCTATTCAAAGCCGCAAATGCAGGCTTTCTCCAAAAATACGTTTAAAGAAATGCAATTAAATGTGTGAAATAATCTATTTCCAAGGTTGCTGGTTTTTTAACACCATCCACTTGATCATCTCAGTGCCAAATAAGGGAAAAGTCCACAATCAATTTTCATCCACAAAAAGTCAAATCTTCACAGGGGCTAAAAGTTCAGACTTCAAGACTGCTTTCTAAATTACACCAAAGACCTGCATTATTTGTCAATTTACAGGAAATCTGTCTGCTGTGCAATACAATTATGAAACAACTAAATTGTGTACAAGGAAGACAGAATTTTGTAAAAGAGGAGGATGGCTCTGAAAATTAATATAGAAAGCTGCATTTAAGAATGCAGGAAACTCCTTAAGTTTCTTGTACAGAAATTGAAATATTAAATTATAGCTTCTTTAGCAGTCAATGCCCAAAATGTCATTGTTAGTAGTGTCAATAAAATTCACCTTCTATTTTTTATTTGCTAAGCTTCAAAAATTTAGTCTACTTCTGTTAGCTAATCTTTTAACTTCAGTCCATTTACCACGTTTTAATGTCACAAGGGCAACAGAGAGAAAGGTCTGGTTAAATGAATTTTCTACAAAAAGGCATGTAAGTATTGATAGCAAAGTACCATGCAGTTTTGGTATCTTTTTTGTAGGCATCACCACTAACCTTTCCCAAGACTATTTGTTCCTGACTTATGGCATTTCAATCCTGAGACTTTTACAATTGTGTTAAGTGTTGCTTTTTGTAGAGCTGTCAGTTACAGATTACAACTGAAACAGTTTCTATAGATGGAATTTGAAGCCAATTCTTCCTTAAGAAAGAAGTATGCAATCATATCTAGAGGAAGGAAGTGTAATGAATTTATAAAATCCATGTTTACTGATGAGCGAGCTCTAATTCTGACTGTGATGAATAATTCCAGTCTGAAGGAACGAAGTATATTGCAGTATGAAAGAAAACACAGTATCTTCATTCAACAAACCAAGGAACAAGAGGGTCCGGAAATTTAAACAGAAAGCGAAGTGCTTACAGTTTTCCTTTTAAAAAAGGTGATCATTTTATATGACTTATTAAAAACAAAAGGAGGTGCCTAGTCATTGCTGAGAAAACAATGTTTGAAGGTCAAATTCCTCTGCAGCAGCATAGAGGTCACCTGCATTTCACATAAAGGGCAGAACTGGCCCTGTGGTAGGAAAAGAAAATACCTCTAACATTTAATCTGATTTTTTCCTCAGCTTCTAGATACTT
Organism: Syrrhaptes paradoxus; assembly: GCA_013400615.1. Classification (NCBI taxonomy): domain Eukaryota; kingdom Metazoa; phylum Chordata; class Aves; order Pterocliformes; family Pteroclidae; genus Syrrhaptes; species Syrrhaptes paradoxus. The sequence continues at coordinate 139,396 of VZTO01027600.1, forward strand.
AGTGCATGATTATACTGAAGTTATTCCATGAGTTTATAAATCTGAAGGTCCCAGTCTTTGAACAGACAGTCTTCCAGAACAATTATTTATATAACCAGGAAAGAAAGCAGGCATTTAGAAATGCTAGAAAGCTTTGTCCATACAGACGTTTTTCCGGCAAGTAAAATTATTTCATTATTTTAAAGGTTGATGAAGTTAAATGACAGTGAAAGTGATGAGATACCTCAATACAGGATGACTCTCCATATGTTCAGTGCAGGATAGCAGTCCTGCATCAGTCAGTTGAATGGTCTCATTGTGCTGCCAAATTCTTGTAGGTTAATATTTGCAACAGCAAACAGCCATGCAAAAAAATAATCTGCTACTGATACAAATGATGAGACTGACTCCAAAGGAGTCACTTCTTCAAACGGAGTCACCTCTTCTGTCGACAGTAGGCTGAAATGAACTCTGATATTTATTTATAATAAAGGATATTAAGGTAAGCTTTGCGTCTTGCCCTCTCCACATGCATTTTAATACTGCAGTCAGCAATTTTAAAGCCTGTTTAACTAGAGATACTGATAGCTTAATACAGGTTGGAAGATTCACATTAATGGTGCTGTCCACAAAATACATTCCTGAGAACTTAAGTGAGCAGCATTATACCAGTGAAGGAAGGAATTTTTATCTGGTTTTAAAAGTTTTCAATAACTAATGGATTCAATGACTCTGTAGTTCTATGAGTTGCTAGGTATCTAACTGAGGAATATTTTGAAAACCATCCTACCTTGCTGTTAACAATTAACTACAATCCAAAAGATTCTCCAAAAAATACTGTTGCTTCAGCTTACTGGGAAGAATGACAAGTTGAGTGGACGTCAATATTGTTATCAGATAACGCAACACAATTTAGCACTCACTCTCACTTTTCCAGAAATCTGCTAAAATGAAATATTTAGACAAACATCATTAGTACAACAGCAGACACTAGCCTTGTTACAATAGTTTTAGACAAAAATTTTCATGCACTGAATATAAAGTTCACTTGTGGGACTTGGTCTCATGCTTACTCATTCCAACCTCAATACTACATACTCTTCCAGGTCAATGTCACTGTCCTTTTCCTGCTCCAGGATCCCATCACTCAGCCACAAACAGCTGGATCCTTTTTTAGTTACCAGCCACATTTGGTATACAGGATTCTGGAGCCCGAGGGTGGCCGTGGCAGCGCATCCAAGCAGGGCACCATACGTCCTGGCAGTAAGCTGCTGGTGTCGGTCTTCCTGCCATGCCACCCAGCACAGCCAGACCTGGTCGTGATGTGATTAAGTGTTGCTGTCACATAACCAGCAGGCTGACACATTGGGATCCACAACTGCTACATGGTCTGACATGTGAATTGTCATGATTCCAGTGGGGACAATGAATTCTGGTTCCTTAACAGATCTGGGCTTCATGCCAAGTTCTTAATAAATCATAATTAGAAGCTCAGATGTCGGGAATTGGTCTGATGATCAGATCCAAGCAGGGAATTTGGTTCCAATCCCCTCGCTTCATCATGCATCTAGAAGAATGGCCACCCAGCACTGAGAAAAGCTCAATTTAGCAATGCATATTGCTCAGTTTAACAAAGTGAATTGCACTTAATAATCTTCTGCTCTCAGAGCAATCTGTCTCCTGAACAATTCTACTTCATCACAGCAAACTAGTTCAAGAAGAAATTATTTTAACCTTGGCATTAGAATTCTGGATAAGATATTTAATACTCACAACTGGACAAAGAAATAAGGTCATAGGAGACTGACTGTTCTGAACCCTGCTTTCCCCATTTTGTAGATTTGCAATCATACTGGAGACCTATAAACACAGTAAGGAAACTAATAGACAGAAACAGATCTTCTCCTTCATTAGAGCTCTTCTTGGTGCAGAGGACAGAGCAGATACTAGTAAGAATAATGCTCCTGGGCTGAGGTCCAGCTTGGAAGCCCCAGCAGGGAGTCCTCCTACAGTAAAGGATTTCTCTGCTAGCTGGCTGTGGCCAAACCCTATGCCCTTTGTATAATGGAACATACAGACCAGAATGTCAGAATCCATTCCAAGAATTGTGCCAGATATCAGTTAACAAGGAGACTCATTTTTACATGTTTTATAAATGCTGACTGCATTTATACGAAGGCTTTGGGCTTTGCTGCAGAATAAGTATGAAAGAGCCTACTTTACTTCCTGCACTGAGGTTGTTTTTCTAGTTCCAAGCAGCAGGACTGCAGCGGAGTCAAGATAAAAGAGTAGGTCATCCATAATTAAATATTAATTTCTACCAAGTTTTTAGAAATGCCAATAATATTAGTCTCAGTTTGTGTGAGACCTTGACTATTTCACCACTTTTCTCAAGTGTTTTACTTACACCTGTTAGTGATATTTTCAATAATTTAAATTTATTTTTACCTTTTATAACTCATAGATTATCTATGTAAGGTATTATTTTTCTTGAACTGAATTATTTTCCTCACAAAGTTAGTCTAATGTGAAAAGTAACTGTAGACTTGCTGCACGTTTCGGGGGAGTTAACGTTTTCTCTTGGTAACTCTTTTTAAACAAATTCTGTGTTTGGATGCATTCTGCTAACACTGAAGTCACTGTGTTTTCTACCATTGACTTAGATGGGGAAAATGAAACCAAAACCAATATTTTTGGCAAATGCCATCCCCTACACTTGGTTTTGACCTGGCATCTCATTTTTTTAGTGGTTATAAATAGATGCATATCTAGCAGAATCACATCCCTTGTTGTTAGCCAGCTTTTTAATAGCAAAATATTTGACCACTGCAATATTTTTCTATGGGAGTTAATGGAAACCTTAGTATAGTTCCTATTATGTATTCAAACTACTTGCCAATTTCCTCTCAGCATGTGAAAACCCTTATTTGTGAGCAATGTGCCCCTTACACTGGGAGTATCCCAAGGAAGGCAATTACTGCATAAACCGTGGTTACGGTGTAACATTCTCCAAAGTATAAAGGCATTAGGCAAAACAGATGAGAATAGCTGTTACTGCTACCAAAGGCTGTAGAGTAAGAGCTACCCTTTAAAACCCACTGTACCAAAGGCTGACCTTTCTTAAAGTAACTCAATCACATTCCAGTTGGCAACACAGTGATTTTATCAAAACACCTTCTGTTTTCATCATGAACTTCATGAATTTTTGCTGAATTTGCTTTAAGTTAAATTTTAAGTGCAAGTATAGCTTCTCTTTTAGGAAATACAGAATGTTGACTCATTTGTTCTTTAAGGTAGAAAAGTTAAGGAACAGACTTGCACACATCAGTGATGCCTCCCTAAGTTTTACGGACATTTCTTTGAACTACCTAGCAGATGGCTCAAAAGTTTCCAGAAACAACCACACAAGTCAAGCCTATAGGTTGTATTGGGTTTGCGTGGCAAAGTTTTGGTAGCGGAGGGGCTACAGGGGTGGCTTCTGTGAGAAGCTGCTGGAAGCTTCACCTGTGTCCAACAACCGTCCAGGACAGACCCGCCGCTGGCCAAGGCTGAGCCCACCAGAGATGGTGGTAGTACCTCTGTGATAACATATTTAAGAAGGGAGGAAAAAAACCCTGCAAAATTTTGCAGCCAGAGAGGAGTAAGAATATGTGAAACAACTCTGCAGACACCAAGGTCAGTGAAGAATGAGGAGCAGGAGGTGCTCCAGGCACTGGAGCACACTGTGAAGATCATGGTGAGGCAGGCTATCCCCCGGCAGCCCATGGAGGGTAACGGCGGGGCAGATATCCACCTGCAGCCTGGGGAAGACCCCATGCCAGAGGAGGCAGATGCACCCGAATGAGGCTGTGACTCCGTGGGAAGCCCAAGCTGGAGAAATCTGTTCCTGAGGGGCTGCACCCCACAGAAGGGACCTGCTGGAGCAGTTTGTGAAGAGCTGCAGCCCATGGGAAGGACTGTCTCCCATGGGAGCAACCCCACACTGGAGCAGGGGAAGAGTGTGAGGAGTCCTCCCCCTGAGGAGGAAGGAGTGGCAGAGACAATGTGTGATGAACTGACAACAACCCCTATTCCCCGTCCCCCTGAACCGCTCAGGGAAAGGAGGTCAAGAAACTGGGAGTGAAGTTGAGCCCGGGAAGAAGGGAGGGGTAGGGGGAAGGTGTTTTAAGATTTAGAGTTTATTTCTCATTATCTTATTCTGATTTTATTGGAAATAAATTAATTTTACCCCAAGTCGAGTCTGTTTTGCCATGATGGTAATTGGTGAATGATCTCTCCCTGTCCTTATCCCAACCCACGAGCCTTTCATTATAATTTCTTTCCCGTGTCCAGCTGAGGAGAGGAGTGAGAGAGCAGCTTGGTGGGCACCTGGCATCCAGCCAGGGTCAACCCACGACATAGGTCAAACCATCTTCTCTGAATATTAACAGAAGTAGCTGTTATTTAAAAACCAAAAAAAAAACCACAGCCCAATTGAAGTATTCCTATGTAAAAATAACATGGGCAAATTAAAATGTACTAACACCTCCTCAAATTCAAACTGTTCACAGAAAGAGTGGAAAAATCCAAAAATCATACCAAGGGAAAGGAAAAGATGATCGGGGTTGTAGAAAAAGTTCAGGAACAGTTGTTCAAACACCTTTCAAAGCAGAGATATGGAACAAAATGGGAAATAATGTTCATAACACAGCATAATCTTCTTGCAAGCTAAAAACATGATGGAAAAATTAACCTCACATGAGCAATGCTTGCATGCAAAACTCAGGAGATGAAGCTAAAAAAGAAAAAATCAGTCCATTTATGATTCCTGTGATGCCAAAAAGACACCTTCAGTCAAAACACAAAGCATATTAACAATCATTCCCATCAAACACTGAAAGATTTTATAAGTCAAGTGTTTTCTGTGATCAGACTCTGTAATTCACTTACAGAAACAACTTCACAGAGCTTCTCAGTTCATCAGAAATTGTGCTTGGGTGTAAGGTCAGAGGCAGTTTTCCACACCCAGCTGTGACTCATCCCAGCTCCACCACGCAATAGAAAGTTTTTTGGTTTGCTTTCTTATTCACGTCTTCAATGCTTCTCATATCACAATGTGCGATATATGCTCAGCTAGAGAGACGGGATTCTTTACTGTACCACATTTCAGCTGAGGGGTGGAACACTGATGACTAAACATCATTGTACTGGTGTAGCCTGCACTATGAACTACCCCAGCCAAGGAAGATACAAACGTTATTCCATCTTTCCTTGGAGCTGAGCCTTCCTAGGTAAGTTACTTTCTCACTGTGCGGCTCCTTCTTTCTTCCTTCATGAACAACCTCTAAATTAATTGTCCCAATCTTATGTAAAGGATGGGCTGGGTAATGGAATCCTCCTGCATACAGGGAAATATCTCAAACAGAAGTGATAAGCATCAAAATTTTTTTCAGAGGGCTCAGTTGAAGCCAGAAGTTAATTCAATGTTTCACGCTGGCCACAAGGTGTGGCACCCATTTTAAACTAGAAGGCAATGCCTGGAATGTAAAAATAATTGACGCAGGCTAAAAGATGGTGTATTCTGCCTGGATTTTTTCCATTAGAGATCTGACATCTTAATGACAGGTTAGACTGAAACATTCCTGTATGGAAACATTCTTTTGGAAATTAAAAAAATGATAGTCTTTTGATGCTTTGAGGTTTTTTTTCCCCAAAAATCCTACATAATGTTCTAGAAAGTTATATCGCTGCTATAAAATTTTATGAGCTATTTCAAAAGTCTATCTAAGGTATCACTTACTGTTTAGTTCTAGGAGTAACTTTAAAAGTTTCCATGGGACTTTATTAAATTCTTGTAGAATCTCACCATTCTTGTTCCTATTAGATTTCACAGCATTTTTCCACAGAGGTTTAAACAGTCTGTTAAAGTAAAAGCCTGGAGTCAGTATAATCTAATTTGGACATTCTGATGAATGAATTTAAAGGGAAAAATTGAGTCATCATTAATTTATAACACATTGCCAGACTTAACAGTAAATACTAATCACCACAGTTTTGGAAATATCTATTACAAAGGTTATATTCCAAGTCTTTTACTACATGGTTTGCTATCATGAACAAGCAATCTCAACAATTTTGTGCTGATGTAAACAGACAGGTATTTGCAATGGATCCTAAACCCTTATTCTTGTCAAGATCATTTCAAAAGTCCAAATAATTTAGCTCCTTCCCTCCAATATTCTCATAGAAAAAAACCCAAGCAAACAGAAAATAGTTTACTGTTATCTAATTAGAAAGCAGAGACTTGAGTCTGAAACAAACACATTTTATGACTATCCAGGATGAACAAACAAATCGGGGCAGAGAGCTAATAACTTATGCCAGCATTGCTCTACGCATCAAGGATCTTATACACTCATGGGAGGGCATTACAAAAATCAGACTAATGTAGCAGAAAGAATGAGTTTGATCTTCCATTACAGCATTATTCTATCACCATTGCTTTGCATTTCAGGCAACTTCACAACAAACATCTTCTCAAAGAGTAAGAAAAGTATATCTGCTGATTCCAATTCACCAGGCTTAGGCTGGACTGGGAGCCTTTTGAAAGCAGCTGAGGCAGCAGATGAGAAAAGTCATATTTCCTCTGTGCTTCCTCCCCTTTATGTAGATGGCTGTATACTTGATGAGAATGTTTAAAATATTTTTCAAGGTCTTTATTCAGGTTGTTAATCATAGTTTAATCCTGCCTGAAGAGCATTTACAGGATTGTCTTCCCTGGCATATGACCATCATAAGGGTACTGACTCAAAGAGTCTCAAATGGCACGTGGGAAGATACTGTGAAAATCACAGAATCACAG
>VZTO01027602.1:757-63721 GCA_013400615.1 Syrrhaptes paradoxus
TCATGTAAGAAGAAATTCAGGATGGCATCTTCTTTGAAATAACTAGGAAAAAGCAAATGCAGTTAGACTGTTTTTTCACTTTCTTCACAAAGTACAGATCAAGTGATAGTTAATGCAGTAAAATTGGGACAGGATTATCCAGTGATTACATGATTAAGTATTTTTATTCTCTGGCTTTTTGAGGAATCAGCAACAGAACTATTGAAATATACTTGGAGATTCCCAGATTATTTCTCCTGGGGAGAAAGATAGATACCATGTTGCTTGTCTTCACTTTAAAAAAATTATTCAAATACATTATAAATGTAACCTGAAACTCTGGATGGAGTTGGCAAACACAGTCTGCTGCTGGCTGCAGGTGTCTAATGCTGACTTAGCATAGGTTTATACTTAGGACTATATAGCCTAGTCCTAGTTTGCATTTGCAGGGTGTTTTAAAAGTAGTGAGTGACTTTACTAACATAGAACTTCATGCAGATAGGGAAGTGTTCCGTTATATTCCACTACACACTGTGTATATGAAGTACCAAAGTTGTGAATGGTGTTTAAGGTAGAGTGGTGGCATGTTTTATGAATGGATGTTCATGGTATTGATCCTGCTTTGTTTCGTTTGCCTTCTTAGGACAAATACTCTGAAACTTGAGGGAGTACGCAAGCTCTGGGGAAAAGAAGGCTATCTTCCAAAAAAAGAAAACAAAGTAGGGAAAGAAAATGAGCCACAGACTGTGTCTTGTGGTGGCTTAGTAACAGGACAGGTGGGTGATCCTCCTGCATCACGGTCTGATCAAGTTGCCAGCCTCTCCGAGGAAGACAAGGAGAAGCAGCAGTTAGCATCAACTTTGTTTATTGGGCTAGAATCAAATGCTGGTGTCAGTCTGGTAAGTGTTTCTTTTGTGCCTTACCAGATTAAAGGTTATATGTTGCCTTATTTCTAATTACAGATATTTATATGCAAACAATGATCAAATTAGTGTTGTGGTAAAACTAGGCAAAAAAACCTGAGTCACTGAAAAACTACTGAAAGTACTTTTGTAATATGGTAACTTGTTAAGAACCTGAAATGAGCTGGATGTTACTTGATCAAGCAATGTCTGGAGCAGATCTGATTAGGTAACTAGCACTTCCCTCTGTTTACATGTTGTGCTTCAAGCATTAGTCTCAATTTTCCCTAACCAGCTTGGGCTCCCTGACCCAATGGCTCCCTGACCCAACTTTGCAGAGCAGGTGGTATTCATTCAGCAGTAAGGCTAGAGTTTGATGCCTTATGTCAAGACTGGTTTTTGTTTATGTATGGTAATACGCAGAACATTAAAGAATTCATCATTAGGTAATCTTTTTAAGACTGGCATTACCATATTAGCCAGCTCAAATCTTGGCATTTATCACTGGTTTAACCAGAAGATATTTACCTGTGCTTGCTTTTTAATAGGAGCTTTTAGTTTATGTTTGAGAGAACCTAGAATTGTTCTGGCATTCATAGGCTAATCCAATACTGAATACAACACGAGTCTGTTACTGGATCCATTAAAACAGTTGGAATTTATTTATATTTGCCATCTGCATTGAATCCTTGGTCATTGTTTGTCCTTGCTCCCTGTGTTTCACTCTGTTGACAGTAACACAGCTGGCTACTAGAGACTTCTCCACCCATTGGTTTGTTTTTTTTTTTCTTTTTCCTTTTCAGATGGGGAAAACGGACACAGCTACTCAAAAGTTCAAAAGAAAATCAAAGATAAATGAAACTCAAAATAGTGAGGAGGCATCAGACTTCCAAAACAGTGCTACTTTAGATTTTTGTCCCTTACTTGATGGAGTACCTATTAACGTGGAAGACTGTGAGGGGAGTATACACACAAGGTTAAGGAGAGCCTCTGTGTCTTCAGATACTGTAGAAGATAATTTAACATTTGAAACCCCTCAGTCCCTAAAAAAATCTGGGCTGGATGACAGACTTTCAGATGGTAGACTGTCACAATCATCTTTATTTGCTGATAGTAATATTGAAATTCTTCAGCCTTCTCCAAGTGCTCAGTGTGAAAGTGCCAGTAAAACACCGTGGGTCCCTTCCTTACCAGAAGAGTTAGAAGAGTTCACTCACTCTGAAGTAGTGGAACTCTGTCAGAGTGCTGCCTTAGCTCTGTATTTATGTAAGGTGTGGACAGACGACTCTTTGTTGCTCACTGTTTTTGTTTCAAATAAAACCACTTTTGCACTTAATGCTGTGAACTTAGTATTTGAAGAAACAGAACATTTTCAGGTAAGAAACTTTGTTTCTATCATATTTCAAATTCACTTGGAACTTCTTGCTTTTTGCTTGCGTTTAAAGGTGCAATACTTGGTTTCATGTAATAGCCATGCCTTAACCTGTGGTATGGCTATTACACGCATCCTAAAGGGTAATGAAAGGAATCTCAATACTAAGTGTCATTTGGTGTAAAACTTAGCATCTCACTTTTTTAGTTCACCTTGACTTTGTTTCCTGCTACTTACCTCTGTATAACAAATACGTGTGATTTTACAGTTCTCAATCTTTTTCCTATGGTATGACTTGAGCTGTCAAAGAAATCACTGTGTAACCTCTTGTCTGGGTGTGACTGTTGGGCTTGTGCATTCATTTGGATTCATCTGACAGGCAGACATGATACAGTTTTGTCCTTCACATAAAGTTATGTAAGCTTGCTTCAAGTTTGTTTGTTTGTTTGTTTTCCAAATACATTAATCTTATTTCATTCTTGTTCTCATGCAGAGTCAGTTTATTTTTTAACATTGGTTAAATCTGGGATTACATCTTGGTAAAAGCATGTCATAGCCTTGGTGGAAACTTCACTTAAATAATTGGAAAGCTCTTTGGGAATTGCCTATTGGCATGGCTATCCACAGATTTTGCTGAAAGAAGCACAGAATTATGAAACCTTGGAGACACTCAGCAAGTGATAACTGGCCAAAGAGAATTAAGCAGAATGTGTCTTTTAGAATTGACTTAATCAAGGAACTGCTAACTGCTTATGAAGTCTCCTTCCTTTCCATTTCTGGCTTGAATCAAACCTGTTGTGGCATTGGTAGAAAATTAGCATCTCATGTCTAGTTTTTCCTTGTAATTCATTTAAATTTCCACACAGATCACTACCACAGATAAAATCTGTGTTACTAGCATGCTTGGAGAGGCCAGGGACTGCTGAGTAATCTTGAAATTATCCTAGTTATTAGGGGTGACCTCTCAGCTTTTTGCTCTTGGCATACAGCTTGGGGTATGTTACAGTCTTACCTGCTCTTGTGTATTAGTTTATTTTGGGACTGAGCTACAGAATTCAGGTTCTTAGCCATCAGTTCTTTGTCTCTAGGTGATCATTTGGGGAAGGGGGAAGCCAGTTGTCAGAAAGATAGATGTCTTCAGTGTTTTAATTCTCATAAAACTTTTATAGATGTTAATCATTAATTTATCCTCTATGAGAGCTGAGAAATGGTAGCTCCGTTCACTTGCCAAATAGTTCAAGAAAAATCAATTGAAATAAAAGGCACTTACACAATGTTATAGCTGTGTCTTAGCCACTTACACAACTTGACAGCAAGACTTATATTCTGTATTCCTTTTAAAAAATGATATAGATTTTGGAGAGTCCCACCTGCCAGTTTCCTGTAATTGAAGCTCAAAGTGTGGAACGTTGCCAGAAATGTGTGTGGATGGACAAATTCTGTACACAGGGAATTCTGTCTGGCTCTGCTAATTACCAGTCAGAAATGGAAACTTGCCTTGAATTTTCAATAACTTTATCGTTGTTGGACTTCATCAGGTAAATAAAATAAGCTGCAGTTTTTGAAAATGCATGTACTCAGATAAGTATTAGACAAGGGCAGGATGATTTGGGTATTAATTATGAAAATATAAAGCTGCATCTTGAGCAGCTAATTTTAATCTAATTGAATGACTGTTAAAGATAGTAAACGGTTATTTACACACTTAAAAAAAAAAGGGCAAAGTCCCAGGAAGAAGTATAAATCCGGTAAGAATATTGGCAGTAGCTGCAGGTTAGAGTAGTCGTGAACTACAGGATGTGTTTTTGAGGAGGCTAACAGAACTGTGTGGACAGAAGGGCATGCCGCTTTAAAATACTGCAGAATGTAAACATGTCACACTGAAATAAGTGATTTGAGTATAGAGACTCGTACATTATATGAAAAGCCTGACTACTTTGCAGAGGAAGAAGAAAACTTATTGTACTGATTTTTGAACACTGCATTTGTTTTACAAGTAGAAAAAAGGAAGTGTTCGTTTTCTAATGTACTTTCCTGTTATATAGTTTTCCATAATGAAGTCTACCTCTCATTTGACTTGTTATGTCTCTTTCAGTGGGCGATTACCTCAAGGCTAAATCTCAAATATATCTTTGATTTTTTCATTTACAGAGAAGAATGTATTTTTTTAAGATCTAGAAGTCTAAAACAAGGGATAGAAATTTTTTAAAGTGTTAAGCTGGGAAGAGGAGAGGTTTGTTTAAACTGATCTGTATTTGCTTATTGCTTGCTCTGTTGTCCGTTTGCTTCCAGATACGCTTTTTTGGGAAACCAAATATATTCTGAATAATGTGTCTTGTTTTGCTAAGATATGTGGTGAACTTATTTGTAGGCCAATGGAAATGACTACAGAAGACTTTGGGAAGCTGTGGTTGTCCCTTTCCAATGATGTGAAACAGAATATAAAAATGTCATCTTCTCAAGATTCCCTTTCAGCAGCTCTGAATACACTGCAACAGAAGCTGAAACTCCATATAGTTGACGTTATAGGTGAGTGGAAGTGTACTGTAAGGTTGCCTGCAACCTGTAATTTGTCCCATGAAAATAAGCGCATGGAAGCAGGTATCTTAGTTTAAAGCGGGGAACGTTTGGGAGCATTGTCCTATGGATTTCATTTGCTTTACTCTGTCTGTGTGAAGACTGATGTAAAGATGCAAGTGTACAGCAAACAGTATGTTTTACAAGGGAGCAAACTGTTGGCCTGTGAAGAGTTTTTGGACAGGACAGAAGAACAGGAATGAAGCTATATGACAAATATGAAGCTGGGATTGCATGCAAGAGGCATGATATTTTTTGGTGACACATGTTAGGGGAGTAGGGGTGAGAGTATAAGAGAAGAGCAGAAATGGGGTTTGAGAGAAAAATACATTTTTTTGTGAACTATACTATAGCTATTATCACTTGTGAATTGTTACTTCATTTTTTTCTGTGGTCTCTGTTTTAAGGTAATGAGGGAATCCTGGCATGCCAGCTACTTCCATCTGTGCCCTGTCTGCTGCACTGTCGTACTCACTCAGGGATGCTGGCTTTGTGGTTCAGATCGCCTTGTTCTGCTCTTCCCGATGGTTTGCTTTATCAGTGTCAAAAGGTGATGGAAGAATCCTAACAACAGTAGTGCCTGCCTTAATCCATTTGGTGTGTGAAAAGCAGGTCAAAGACTTAAGCAGTTGCACAGATAATTACCAAAGCTTCATTAAAATACTGCTTCTCAGAAGTATTAAAAGTTTTCTTCCAGCTGGCATATGTAATGTGCTCTTGTGGGGGAAGAATAATGACCTGAATTACACCTGCAAAAACATGCTCAGGACTGTACAGTGACTGACAAGTAATCCATTAAAGTATTGTTACCTGTTTAAGTGAAATGTATATTTCTTAATTTTGTTGTAAATGACTGAAAGTATTTATTTTTATTATGCAGCTTTTGTAGATGTCAACAATTATTCCTCATAGCAATTACTTAAATATGATTTTAAAGAAAACATGTCTCCATTATGAGGTCAGACTTGATCAGCTATCAGGATCATCTTAATTTTATTTTGTTAATTTTTCTAAAGCTATTTTTAAGCACTGCTGGCAACAAGACCTGTGTTGGTGGTTGTATAAAGTAACTTATAGAGCAACAAATGCATATTTTGAAAACCAGTTAAAAAGATTTTAGTGAGCACATGCTTCCAATGATCTTTGATATTTACTGTTTAAGTGGTATCAATAGGAGGCAGGCATGTGAAATTATACAGAAGCACCTCCTGGATAACTAACTTCATGTTAGTTCCTGTGTGCAGTTCTTCCTGCCTTGTGTTACAGTCACGTTCCCTTTCCTTGGGTTTCCTTTGACAGTCATCAAATATTTGTGTATGTCTAAAGATAAGTTTCATATGGATCAAGTCTGAGATGACTGAGCTTGGGGTAGGTGGCTGTGAACGTGTTGGCTAGTTGGTAGCTGGCTAGTGGACACATTCCTTGCTCTTCAGTCAATCCTATAAATTTAATATGGCCAATATCCCTGTCCATCAAAATTCACATGGAGGAAATTTTCATTTATTTGTGCTTCTAATTATTGAATTATGACTCAGTATGACTCTTCAAATCTTTGACTTGCACGGATGTGGCTGTAGTGTGTGTGTATGGCTAGGAACTGCAGGAAGGCATGAAGATCTGAATCACAACAGCATAAATACATCTGTTTAGAGGTCTCCTTCCTGAAATAACCTCACAGTCTTGAAAATCCATCAATCATAATTTATTTAGATGCTAAATGAAAACTTTAAGACTGTTTATTATTGTTTATAACTGGTTATGTTTTTAATTTAAAGACATCAAAGATTGTACACATGGTTCAGACATGGTATAAATGGATTCTACAGCAGAATTCTCTCCTTTGTGTGTTTAATATTAACAAGGAAATTCTTTGTTATATCTGTTTTTTATTCTCACCTGATAAGCACTGGTTGTAAAGGAAAGGAAGGTATTCTGTTAGTTTGCTAATGTTTTGGTAAATGTTCATGAAATCATCATAAGAATGTTAATGTGCTGATAGTTTCTTTTTTCCTTTTTTTGTGTGGGTTTGTTTTTAAGCCAAGCCAGTTGTGTTATCACAAGTATAATCAAGGAGCAAAGCTCCTTTTTTTATTGCTGTTCAGTACTCTCTTACTAAGGAATTTAAAGTGCACTAAACCTGTAAATATACTTAATGTTCTGCATACTTTAATGCTTACTTGGCACTTCAAGACAGTTTCAATAAATGAAAACTGATTTATAGTGGAAGAATTTCCAGCAAACTATTTCCCTGCTGGTAGATCAGACTTGTGTTATGCAATAGGATGAACTATAATAGACATATTTGTACAGTTAATCAGATCAGCTCTGGGGCCCCCAACATAAGGAGGACATTCACCTGGGGGAGGGAGTCCAGAGGAGGCTGTGAAGATGGTCAGAGGGCTGGAGCACTTCCCCTATGAGGACAGGCTGAGAGAGTTGGGGTTGTTCAGCCTGGAGAAGAGAAGGCTCCGAGGAGACTTAATAGCAGCCTTCCAGTACCTGAAGGGGGCTACAGGAGAGATGGGGAGGCACTCTGCATCAGGGAGTGCAGTGAGAGGACAAGGGGTAACGGTTTGAAGCTGAAAGGGTAAATTTAATCTAGATGTTGAGAAATTTTTCAGTGTGAGGGTGGTGAGGCACTGGAACAGGTTGCCCAGAGAAGCTGTGGATGCCCCATCCCTGGAGGTGTTCAAGGCCAGGCTGGATGAAGCTGTGAGCAACCTGGGCTAGTGGAGGGTGTCCCTGCCTGTGGCAGGGGGTTTGGAACTCTCTGATCTCTAAGGTCCTTTCCAGACCAAACCGTTCTATGATTCTATGCATTTAAACCATTTCAGCAATGAGATGTTCAATGTCCTAGTGTTTAAAAAGAACTGCAAAAGACAATAATGCCTTCTGTTGTTCCTATAATGTTCCTTACAACCTTTTTCACTGTGTGAATAGTGTATGTTAAACTGTGGATATGCAGATTCAAAGAGCTTTATGGTAACATTACATAAAGGGGTTTGCAGGGAATTGTACCTGTGTCAGTCTTTATTTTTAGATTGCCCAACAAATATTTTTCTTATCACCATCTTTGCATTTCTTGTCGTTTAATAAAATTAATTTTAATTTAAAAGTAAAAAATAGCTTGATACTCATTAAATACTCTTTGCTACCACGTGTAGCAGTGTTAAGAACTAGATTCTATTCCAATTGTTTCTCTTTGCATCTGAACAGTGATGGAAAATGTAACATTGCAGAAGTTTTGAATCCATTGGTGATTTAAATGTCCTGTGTCTCAGCTGGAAGAATAAAAAGAGTACACTTTAGAGATTCTGAACAGCATTCTGTGTGCCAGCTCACACTGATACTCTTTTTGGAATACTGCCACATTGTGGGATCTGCTTTTAAGCATCACAGGAGACTTTGGGGTCTCTTGCTATTTGTAGTTGGCAGCAGTAGCTTTTTTTTTTTCTTTTTCCACATCTAATGCTAACATAACATACCATTTGATATAGTATTGAGAAGGAGTTGGGAGTTTGGAAAGTTTGCTGAACCTGAAGGTGGCTGCAGCCCTGATGTAGGCGTGGCTGTTGTGGGTAACAAGAGCTCATGCTACACTGCAGTTCCAGACGAGGTACCTGGGGAGCTTAGGCCTTTGAGAAGCTCAGCAATTCGTGCTGGGAATCTCTCTGATCTTGATCCATCATCCATTTGTCTCTAAAATGAAATATAGCTACGTAAATAATTACACAAGGAACTATTATTTCATCTAGTTCTGTATTGTAAATCCTTTAGTGAATATTGTCATCTTCTGTGGCTATTCCCATTTACTTTTCTTTGGGACTTGATAGATCTTGAAGGGTTAACCTGTTTTCAGGGAAAGGGAAGTGCATAGAAGTACAGGCTAGGAGGAAGAGACCACAGAATACAGTTAGCACAAAGAAGTTCACTTCCACGAGGCAACCAGAGGCCAGTCAGAGTAGATAGTGACCTTTCTGAAGGGGCAGGGTGGTAGCGTTTTGGACCAGAAGCCTGGGTACCAGGAGATGCCACTGTTTCACTGCTCTCTGCCATGGGCAACTTGGAGCTCTGGGCATTTTGGAGTCAACAGATAAGTGATTGTATTGGATCCGTATTTCAACTATATTGTCAGATTCTTCTCTCTTACCCCAAATATTTTCAGATATTTTTAATGCAAAAAAAAAAAATTGGTAGGAAAATTGGTGGAAGTGCAACATGGCAGCATGATGCAGTGTGTTTTCCTAAACATAAATCATCTGTCGTGTTACATTACTTTCCGCTGTGTATTCCCAACCCCTCCTCATCCTGTAAGGACCCGAGATAGGAAATTTGTGTAATAGATGGCACTATTGTGAGGTTTTCCTGTACTTGCAAATAGCTCATAAGTGACATTGCCTGATGGTTTCTAAATACTGGAAAGGTAGTGAGAGTCCCCCTGGTAGTTTTGCAGCATAAAAAGCTGTATTATCTTTTCTGTGTTGATAAGGCTGTGTGTTGTCTTTTTTCTGGCATTGAGGTAGTATCATAAAATGGAATGATGTATGTATTCATCAAATGGAATGAATGAGTAAAAATGGAATTAGACCTGCTTAAGTCAGTCAGTTAAGACTTTTGCATTCCTGTTGCAGAGATAAGAACTAATTGTGCTTTACTTCTTGGTTCCCTTCAGTGTCAGCTATTTATGTGCCTTTCTGTGAGAATGTTTCTCCAACACACACAGGATTACATGTTTGGTGTGAAGCACGTGTACCATTTCATTAGGGTGCCAGAAGTGGTCACTCCCTTGAGGGCTTGAGCGTTTCATGAACATTAAAATTTTTCTCTTTATGTAATAAGTTGGCAGTGGTGAAGCAAAGAATATTGCGTCCTGCCATTATATGATTCATAAAAGTAACCTGACAGCAGTGTTTTATGAGCAGAGTAGCTTGAAACACCACTTACTAAAATTGCTTTAAACTTTTATTTTAAGGTAGTTGGCAGTTTTCTCTTTGTGCCAACCTTTGATTGCTTCCACTATAATTGCCACGTGAGTTGTCTGCAAGTCCTGAGCTCTTTCAACCAAAAGCTTGCCTTTTCCAGGAATAAAGGTAGGAGAATATATGCTTTCTCCATGATAAGGGCAGGGATTTGTCTTCTGTCTAACTTCGATCACATTTAGCTAAACTGAGCTAAATAAACCATGGAAAACATGCAAACAGATGCTTGGTAGAGAGCTTGATCTTGGTATATTATGTCTGCTCTTGCCCTGACACAGGCTGCCTGCGTATCTTCTAAGCACCGCTCAGGCTGAGCCTGGGCGAGGCTGGAACCCAAGACACCACACTTGTGCCGTTTCCTTCCAACAGTCTGTGAGGGAGTTTCTGAGCCTGGTGCCTGCGCGCTGCTGAACACATTAAGCCAGCATCCTTCGGTAGCTCAGGTGCTTGAGAACTTTGTGGAAAACCAGAAATTTCCTTTGCTGCTGATGCTTGTTTCTGTTGTGTGTGATGCAACAGAGACATGGATTTCCAGTTTTCTTTTAAACCCTGCACCTGTCCAGCTGCTGCACTCCTGCCTTCACAACATCTGCTCATCAAAGAGCTTGAACGTTGCAAAAGTTGAAGACGACAGTATGTGAATTCCCTCTCCTTACTGCTTAATTTCAGTTTACATGGTAGAATAAATAAATAAATCAAAAGGAAACAAAAAGGGCAGTAACCACACATTTTTAATCCACAAATATGATAATACATCATATACTTAAGGTGACCTGAACATTGCCCATATTTTAGCAATGTTATTACATACCAAGCTACAAGTACAAAAGTAAACAATGAATATACAGGATATGCAAGTATGAGAAATACTTGAAAACATTCTCTTTCCTTAAGGCTACTCAGATTCATAAATAAAACAACAGATGTTCAGCTGGTTTGTCTAAAATACCAGAATCTGAATATTGATACTTGCAACACACAAAAAGTCACAGATACAGGATATCCCTTGCCTTTGGACATCTTCAGTGTTGAATAATCTCTCTTTTTCTGGCTTTAAAAAAAGAACTTAAATTTGTTTGCCACAAGTGAAACAAACACGCAAAATCTGACATGTATGCACTGGGACAGGAGTGCTGGGGACAATAAATACTGTTCAAAAGCAGCAGTTGACAAGTACACGCTGGGAAAAAGTGCAGCTCATGGTGCATGTGAATATGGCTCTGCAAATGGCTGAACCTGCAACCCCCAGCGCTGGTATTTCAATACTGTGCTGTGTTGCAAAGGAATTGTCCACCTTCATTGCTACTAAATGTACTTTTTATGGTTAAAAAAATATGTAAGGAAAATTACATTGTTATAACTGCTCTGGTAACGTCTTGTGCTGCCATTTTGCTGTGCTCCAAAATGAGTTCTCCTGGGAACAGATAAAGATCTATCTAGCACAACCCTAGTGAATACCTGATCTGGGTATGTGTGTTCTCGCTGTATAAAAGCATGATATTAAAAACTGTTGTTGCAAGAGATACAATATAGTTATTCTGGGGTGAGGAAAGATAGAAGAATAATAAAATTTTGGAACAGTTTTAGGAGTATTTAAGAGTTTAAATGAGAAACATGATTTTTTCTTATCCTAAAGTGATATGGGTGATTGACACCAAAGTCCTCCTTAAAGGGGGATGGCTTTCAAATATATTTTCTTGTCATTGTGAATTTTCAAGTACATGCATCTCTGTATTATAATATGTAAGGTGTGGAAGGTGTCAGCTCCAGATAATGGGGCTGTCTGCTATCTGTGTCAACTAAAGGAGATGGTGCAGGACACTGACGTGTCAGTAGGTAGAGGTGGGTCTGGAGGATAAGATGTAGAAGGTAAGGAGAGGAGAGATTTCCAAACATGCCTCCTTTACTGAGGGTCAGCCAGCGCCTGCCCTGCGGCAGGACTCTGCAAGTGGCAAGCTGGTGTGTCTGCTCTGGTTCTCCCTGACAAAACTGTACAGAAACCAACATTTCTTTGCAAAATGTTGTCAGTGTGAAGACACCAGTATATTTTGTCTAATAAAGAAAAAAAGTCAGTGGAAATGTTCTGAACAAGTAAGTCATTCATGAAGCTCACCAGAGTCACAAAGACTGCTCTTTCAACACTGCTGTGGGTATAACACACTTAGATGGCACTGCAGGCATAGCGCGTGGAGTTCCTTTTTTATCACACCTCTGCTCTACTGTAGGCACAAATGAACATCATGGACACGTTAAACTGAGTTTTATCTAGGCTGAGTATTCTGAGGAGAGGGAATGTAAACAGCACTTTGTAGCTCCATTGGTGTCTTAGTGGTGCTCCTCTTCACAACTGTGATTTCAAAATCTTCACAAAACTTATTTTGTTCTGGCAGGCGAGACAGTAAGAGCAGCGCACCCTTCAGCCTAAGCTCATCTGATGTTACCAAATACACAAACCCTGAGAGGGGGGGAAATTTCATCTAGTTTGCTGGTTGCCTTCGGGCTTGAACCACTGAGCTGCTTTTCAAAATTAAAATGAAACCCTCTCTCTGTTATTAGCAGGTATAAAACAAAACTCTCTAATGAAAATATTGCTTCATGGAGCAGCTCTTTAAATATTTTCCCACTTCTACTCAGTTTTTATTATTCATTATTTCCCTGTTAGACTTAAACACCATGTAAAACCAGAGATGCCTTCTCATACTGATCCTTTTGAAAGGAGTGAGCTTGATCCACTACAGCCCTGCTTTCTGTCTAAACTTTTCAGTTAGCATGGGAATAATGAAAACATACACACCGAGGGCAGCCTAGGGGTAAATTCCATGCTTTGTTTGCTTGCCTTCACCTGTCTATTTTTATACAGGCATGCATTTGAGTTTACTTTCTTTTCACATGTTCAGCCTTGAACACAAAGCTAGTAAGATCATGGTGTATAGCAACCCCTTTCTGAACAATATATATCAGCAGCCTTGTTCACTCCGCTCCTTGGAAAAGACTGAATTATCTGAACAAAACATTAAAATGGATAGCTTTCTGATTTAAGTTTTCCACTTCATCACGAGCCTGGTGAGCACCTTCTGGCCCCTGCTGGAGACTGGAGTAGAGAGACCAGTGGGAAGGACACTCACTTGCTCACCGCGGCTCATGAAGGGTGGCCAGTTCTAGAGAGAAGTTTTTTGTTGGTTTCTTGGTTTTGAGCATAATTTCAAAGGACCTTCTCATCAAGTAGTTTGTTGATGCCATCGCAGATCTTTTTGAGGTATGGCCGACAATCCCCATCAAGACTGTACAGGGCAGTTAGAAATTCCACATCTGCAAAGTGATTGAAGACGTGGTTGATGCGCCCATGGGATCTCGGTGTCAGGTGTCGATCTACGAGTTCATGCACAAGGTCTTTACATTCATTCAGAAGTTCTGCAAGAACATTTCTGTCAAAAGTGTATTCTACCTCGTAGAAACTGACGATTGTCATGGCAGTTTGGTTCAGCTTCTTCCTGAACTTGTCTACGATTTCCAGCTCTTCTTGGTTGAACTGATTATTTCGGTAGAGGATCCCAATTTTTATTGCCACTTTAATCAGGTCTTTCATAATTTTATGGGCTTCCTTTTTGTTTCTTGTGTGTTCCTTTGTTACTCTGTACAGCTCATCGAAGATTTCACTGCTTGTGTCATCAATTAGCATGTTAGCCATGGTTTTGGTTGCCATTTTACTCAGGATCTTTTTCTGGGCTTGCAGTGCAAGATTTTTGGAACTAAAGCAATCAGGACCTGTTTTGGGATAGCAGAGAAGAGGGAAAATGTTAATTTTATTAGGTGATTTTCACAATCTATTAAGAAAAGTAGGACCTATGTGCTTAACTGAGACATTACATGTGTCACTGATCTTTACGTGTAGTCGTGACTGCAATAATGGGAACACTTCCAACACTGGTAACAGGTATCCTTGGGGTGTCAGACATCTGTGTTTCAGGTCTTGGCTGTCACTGAGTCTTTTTGCTTACAAGTTAATAACAGAATATTCTGGCAGGGGATATCTATGCTGGTTCTTTGCTAGTCTTTTAATTTTGTTCAGTATTAAAGTTTTCTTGGTAGAGAGATCCGTTGAGATGTTCTTGTTGACACAAATACATAAGCTATCAGAAATGAGCAAAATGAGATACTAATAAATACAACAAATGAAAGAATTATACTTTTGGTCATTGGGAGGCACTGTTGTTCCACGGATAGACTAAGCAGCATCTCAGCTAAGGGCTAATAAGGCAGATTCATAAACACGGATTTATTTTGCTTTAATCTCTAGTAATGATGCCTTTCCTGTTTGTTACCAATTTGCAAAATTAAAGAATGTGATTTTTGTAAGACGTTAGCGCTTCAGCGCGTGTAGTTCCTGCCAGATGAAAATACCTGAGCTATTTGATTTACATTTACCAAATAAATATCTTGGATTGTTTATCTTTTACACAGCTGGGCAAGTTTCACTCAGCACAGCACCTGAGCATCTGGCTGCTCCTCCCAGACTTTAGCCAGTGAGCTTCTATAAATATGGGTACAGATTAATTTGACCTTCCTCTGTTTTTCACATTAATGTTGGTTCTTAACTGACTCTATGTGTACTAAGTAAAGGCAATGGAAAGATTTTGTATGAAATAATAATCCAGTTTAATACTAGGGTAGTGAAGTCCCTGTTGGCTCAAAGGACACTTTATCTTTGTAGCCAAATGGCGATGGGTGTGTGTGTTCTCAGGCTTACAGCCGCTGAGCTGAGTGCCAAGCGCTGGCAGAGCAGCATCCTAGGTATGAAACACCTTCCTCCACGTTCCCTCACGTCCCCCTTGGTATCTGCCCACGTACCGGCAATGCCAATCCTGCCCTGCAGCTGGGAACTCGCTCTGCTCACCGGGAGACCAGAGCCCTGGCTGGTGCAGGGGGATGGAGGTAACTGTCCTTCACCAGCTGCTGGGGAACCAAACCACTAAGAGATTAAAAATAACAATGAAAATCAAAGCTTCCAGAGCTGATTTGATTTTGGAGCCTGAGTGGCTCTTAGGCTGGTTGGGTGAGCTCTGAGGCCCTTTACAGCCTTCAGCACAGGAATGCTGTTGCCCTGCAGCATAGGCGTCGTCTGCCGGCATTTGGGGTGCAGGCGGAGCTGTGGCCACGTGCGTGCCGCTGGGGGTTCACCGCAGCCTCTCCTTCTTCCCTGTGCTCCCTGCGTCCCTGAGGGAGGAAAAAGGGGTGCTGGGTGCCAGTGCTCACTTCAAATACGTTACACTCTGAATTTAAACAGTCCTCTGTTTAAATCCTGTTGTTCAAGTTAGCTAGAATATTAAAGTTGTCATCTTTCTTTGTGTGCTACAGCTGTACTACTGAGCAGTATGAAAGAGTAACATTTAATTTCAACTGAACCACCACCTGGAAAAAATAATTCAATGTGCTTAAAAGGATTGCCTGTCATTTGGAGAGAAAATTGTGGGGCTGAGCTGCTGACTTGAGGAAATAGAAAAAACTGTGATTTAATCTAAAAATTATAAAAACAGGATGAAAGCATTCTTTCACTTAGCACTACGTGGGTATATAAATAGTATCCACAATGAATAATTATGTGCATTTGACAGAGTAAAATGGAAGATTAATATTAGTGTCTGTTTCTGTAGTAAGTGTTTGCAATTAATCAAGTGGATGCAGTTGTTCAGTATCTGTTTTGATCAAAGATTGAAAATAATTGCCATAGACTTTCAGAATATTAATTTTACTAACGTGCATCACACTTCACCCTGGATGTCATTTTCAGCAGGTGAGAGCCCAGCTGGCCCGTGCCGTGCTCAGCTCTCCGCTGCAGGGCGAGCTTTGCAGAACCGGTGCAATTCTGCGGCTCGAAGCAAAGCCTGCAGCTGTGTCACACAGCAAGAGCTGGATGTAAAGTACTGTGTCCCCCATTGCCCGCCCTGTGTCTTTGTTATGCCAGTGCATCTGTGGGAGCCAGGACCAGCACAGCCACCAGCACGTTCTCACACATGCACGCAGCTGCCCTCCCATCTATATGATTTCTGAGAGACAGAATTTGATGCTAAATTAGCATGTAAAAGCTTCTAATAAACATCACAAGTGAGGTTTCTCTGGCACAAAAATGTGGTTCTGGGGTGTGTTCCTATATTCAAAGTCCTCTCATCCACAACACTAAGCAGAGTGCCATCTTCAGAGGTGACACCGCTGGGTTTGGTACCTCGGCCACTGAGGAAGCGATGGCACAGCTCCCAGCAGGAGGTGCGAGCGGCGAAAGGGGCCGTGCAGCCAGAGAGCACCAGGCTGAGTTCTACCGAATGTTAAGGCTGGGCCATTTTTCCGTGGCAAGTCCCAACTGTGGGATCTGTGTTTAACAGCATGAGACTGAGCTGCTTCTAGTCTTTCTAAAAATAAAAGAAAATAAATGTTATTACACTGACGCTGCTAATTTTTTTTCTGTAGAAGCTGTATTCCCCTCTCCTCTCTGAGCTCCTTTACCAGGCCCTAATGCCATATCCTCCTCCTTCTCTCGTATCTCTTGCTCTCCTCTGTTCAATCCAAGACCCAGTTCCATCCCTCCGATCCCCGCTGTGGTCCCCTTCTCTACCTCATACGCCAAATACTTTGTGCACACTCCTTTCCCCTGCCTCCTTCCATGGGTTGTCCTGCTCTGTGCATTGTAAAATCCGTCACAGCTGGTAACTAGTTTCACCACCACGACTCTTTCAGTCAGCTGCACCCAGCAGCCACGGTCGCGGTGGGGCAGGGCTGTGCTCTGCGGGGACACGGGAGAAGCCTGTGCATCTGGAACATTCTCTGGTGCTCTGTGTTAAATACAGAAGCTGCAGCCTACTGCCACAGTCCCACCACCATGCTGGGAGCCGCTGAGAAGCTCGGGGAGGAGGAGAGCTGGAGCATCCCAGCTGCACCAGAAAGCCGCCAGCCTGGCCGCTGGGATGGGTGCTCTGCAGAGCTTCAGCCCATCACCCCCACCTGCCCAAGGGCCTGCTGGTGGGGTCAGACAACGTGCAGGGAGGAGGAGGTAGAAACAGTCACCAGCCTGTTTGTGCAGCCTAGACAGTGGCATGGGGGCTGTTTGTAAAGGGCTACGATCTACTTTGCTTAAATTCCAGGAGCACAGAGTTCTACAGCAGTGTATGCTGGAAGGGGCGAGAGGTTGTTTGGACTCCTGCCTCCAAAATCACATAGTGCTCAGGCACCAAGGTGACGCCTTGCGCTTTAAAGATCACAAGTGGTTAGCCACATGATTAAATTCAGACTTTCATGGGGACTGCAGGTTTACTGTGGCAGTGTTTTCTTACTGCAGCACATTCCTCGTTACACAAAATACAACATCTTTGCCTCCTACATACCGCAAGTCTATTTTCTGCTTTCTTTCGTACAGCAAAATAAATCAGCAACAACATTATAGATGCTATTAGCTTTCAGGAACATTACAGCAAAGCTAAAAAAGAAAAGCCAACCTTCAAGCATGCTGCTTTGCTGGGAAATGATTAGTTTCCATAATAGAAAGTCTGACCTCTGTTTTTACTGATGCAAGGACCAGTTCTGCTTTCAGATCTGCTCTCTACCTATCTGCCATTTAAAGCGTTGTGTACGATAAAAGCTATTCAAAAAGCCCCATGCGACGGGATTGATCCCCTAGTAATCTTCCATCCTTCAAAAAGTGCAGCTCATGAGACCTACACTTCACAGCTGTGACACCCACAGAGGGATCGGCACCCGGCCAGCTGCAGGCAGGGAGGGGGACAGGCTCCCGGCGCCGGGGCAGTCCCGCGGTCGGGGTGCTGCAGCACTCCCCATCAGTGACAGCCCAGCTCCTGGCACCCGGCACTGAGCATGACAAAGATGTCTCACATCCACTAAACTTAATAACAGGATTGCTTAATAACAGAGTTGCTTAATAGCAGAAGTGTGGAAAAAGTTTGGCAGCTCTAGAGAGTGGATGTAAGAGTTTTGTATTTTAAGAGTTTTTGAGACTAAAATGCAAGAGCATCTATAATATTCTCAAAATATTTTGATTCCAGATGGCTGTACCAAGTACAAAATGATTAGAACTAAATGCTCAGCAATACTATTTTCATGTAAATATCTATTCAGCCACTCCGTACAAAACACACGGCAGAACCAGTGAACCAGAACATGCTCCTGCTATGCCCAGGAGAGAACACGGGCGATGCATTCTGAAAGCAATTACACTGACGTGGACACAAGCCCGCCGAGCACATGGATCCATTTCCCTCCCAGTTAGTCTCTTCTTAGTCAAAGCCGTAATAAAATTTTGTAGCCAGGCTATTTTCTGCCCTGGCAAATGGCTAAAAGGCACATTGAGGTGAGCTCTGGAGGGAGCGCTGCTTCCCAGGTGAAAATGGACAGAGCAGGAGCTCCTCCGCAGTTTCTGTGGAGTTTGGCCAGTGCATTTTTAATGGCATTAGCAGGTTTGTGTGGAGAGAGGGGATACAAAACAATTTTGCCTGACACTGGGAGCTGTTACTGTAGTGCCTGCTGCAGCTTGTACTAATTAATCAATTACCTCAGCCATTGTCTTCACCTGGTCTAAAGTGACTCCCGTGGGGAGCTGTGAGCCTCACGTTCCGCTTACACGGTGAGTGGAGCCCTGGCTCCCAGCTGTGGGTGGTGGGCTGTGTTTTCAGGCCACTGCCAAGCAGTGGGGGGGGGCACCGAGTCAGCTTGAAGGCATTCTGGGGAGGTGAGTGGAGCTGCTGTACATTAAAGGACTGAGCTAAAAACATGATGGGCTGTGGGACTGCAATGGGCTCCTGCTGTTGGGCAGGAATGGGGGTGATGGGATGGGAGAAGGTCCTTGTGTCTGTGCTGCAGCTGTACTGTAAGTAAGCAAAGGGCTGAATCTTAAAAAGAAGGAAAGTAAAGATGATGAAGCTGAAATATTTTTAATACTCCTGAATCCTCAATTTTCAGATGCAGTGCAGCCTCTGCAGCAGAAAAGAGGCTTTAAGGAGTTAGTAAAGCTTCTGGAAATGTGGGCATCCCCCTAGCTGCTAGGGAGTGCTCAGGCTGGTGGGAGATGCACCAGAGCCTGCTACAGTATAAGATAGCTGGGTTGTGAGAATTGTTGTAGGAAAGTGCTGTTTTAACAATTTGTGTGACCCAGTTTGAGTGCATCTGTGTATTTTGACCTAGTGGTATATCGGCCCCTGAGCCTAGAGAGTCTGGGAATGCCTGTGAGAAGGAACATGGCAGCTGTACCATAAAGCTCCTGTAGAGAGTTAAATGGGCAGTGGGTATCTGAGCAGTTAATCCAGTGTTGCTGCTGGTGCTGATAATTTACCAGGCTGACACCTTGTTTTGCTATAACCTGCAGTTACCTGTAATGCCTCTTTTTCTTGACATCAATAGTTAATAAAGCATAAATAACCTTTGAGGAAAATAAGAGCAGGAAACTCTACTAAGCTGTTATGTAAAGCTATAAGGACATGAAAAAGCTAGTGCAGATTTGGAAAGGAGAATGCAGAAAAGCAAACATCAAAAAAATCTAGTTGCTTAATTTGAGGTATTCAGACGAAATGTTTAGAGGTAATGAGCTGCAAACTTGTGTGTTTTATTTATCCTTCAAGTATCACTTACATGCTAGAAGATTGATTAGAAAAGTGAACCGCAGAACTTGGGATTCAAAATAGCTCTAACAGCAGACAGGAAAAAAGTGCACTAAAAGCATTTCTCCCACAGTATTTTAGTCCAGAGCAGCCAGGGAGCTCTCAGTGTGCGTATTACTCTTGGACAGCTACGGGATCACTGCAGAAGAAACATTCAGTGTTTCCAGTAACTTTAAGCCAAGAAATCCAAGTGACCAGATGGAATATATCAGCTTTCAGGGAGGGCCAATTTAAACATGTGTAAGCACCAGGGGCCCAGTGCTCAAACTTTTAACGCTTCTAAACTGTTACTATGATCATAAAAGGGTTGCTCACTTGTGTAGTGGAACAGGAGATTACAGACTGATAATTATATATGATCCTGGGAGAACATACTGGTATCCAAACCTCTGAAGGCAAAACTTGGAGATGCTGGAAATAACAGCAAGAGCCCTGTACAGAGGGAACATGACTGAATGGAAAAAAGAAAAAGACATTTTTTCCTTTCAGTGCTTTATATGAGCAGCAATCATGCTGCAAAAAAGCACTGTCTGGGAATCTAGTGACTGGAGATTCCTGATGATAGTCTTGATTTCAGCAGCTGGCTTGTATTTGGCATTTACTTCACTAATAATATATTGTTGCTACATACTGGAGTGTGCCTTTCCATACCTGGCAGAGGTGGTGATAGGCTGGGGAGCTCCTGTAAAGGAAGAGGAGCAACACAGAATGAGTGGCTAAATGCTGTCCTTGTCTCAGTAATGCCTCCAGAGACAATATCCAGGGAAGAGGGGTTCAGCTGCTGCTTCCATCAGCTCTGCTGGAGCTGCCAAGAAAGGGGCTGGCGAAGCTGTTCTCTTGCTACCCCCAGTGCCTGGCTGGGAATGAACAACGTAACTGTGTTCTTCTCCTGTGTCTAAAAGCAGGAGCTGGCAAATGGAGCCTGGATAAAAGCACTGTCCTGTGGCTGAAACTGGCCCATAGTGTGGAAACCTTCCCAAGAGCTTCCCTGAGTACCTGGCACAGCTGACATGATGCTGTGATTCTGTACAGCTGCTATTTGACATTAAAATGGGACATTACACTTGGTCATATCCTGAAAACTCTCATCCAGCCTGTGACAGATGAAACTACTCCCTGACAAAGGCTCAGTGAGGGCCATCTCCCTGCATTGTGTCTTTGGCCACAAACCCAGTGGAGGTACCAGACCGCAACTGCTTTGCTAAGGACCCAGCCCTCAGGGCTGGCCTGCCAAGTACGAGTTTGGCACATGCAAGCAGCAAAGTCTGCCCTCTGAAAGAGGCTTCTAAAGCTCTTCATTTTTTTGATCTGATAACATACATCAGAACCAAAACCTAAACCAGGCTGCAGGACAGGGAATGGTATCTTTGAAGAGTGACTTTCAAATGTTGGGTTTAAACTTTGCCCCTCCCATGTTGTAGCAGGCAGGAGAGCTCTGCCAAGGCAGCAAACACATCTGGGTAACTTTTGGCAATTGGAGGTAAGTGTAAACAGCACAGAGCTTGCTTACACAGCACCTCGAGGTACACACACAGTGTACAGACAAGGCTTTGCTCTTATCTGAAAGTGCTCAGGTGTTACAGAAATGAGTAAGTCTGTCTGCCAGGACTGATAGTAAAATACTGTGGTGTTTGGGGGTGTTTAAGCTTTACCATACAACTAGAAGAGCTTTTGATAAACTGACCACTGTATTTTACAGATGAGTTTAAAGTCTTTCAATGGCAGCTCATTATGTTGATAGCAAGTACAAAATACATTGAACAGACTGAACATCCCTACCCCAGAAAAATGCTGGTTTAACTCTGCCTGACACGGCAAGACAAAGCACTGGCACACTGTGAGCACAGGTTTGAGAAGGGAATGTTTGCAATAGATTGAGCCATAACAGAGCAAGGCATTGCCTGGGCTGATCTTTAGGGAATGGGAATGCAGGAGGATTGGTTTCTACCTGTTGCAATGATCTATTGATCCTGCTCCTGTATTTTCAGAGATATATTGATGATTATATTAGTGGTCTTTTCTTTAAATGCTAGCTGTGGTCAAAAAAAGTCTTTTAGAGTGAAGAGGCATGCTGACATATCCAAAACACTACAGCAGGATCCCGGGTAAGCATGGCTAGCTCACAAAACCCAGCCGATAGTGCTTTGGTGGCAACAGGGGACATCTTGAATTGGTCAGGAATTTTTGGCCTTCAAACTGTCAGGTTTTTTTTTTTCCAATACATGCAATATAGCAAATCCTGAGGAGTAACTGTTGAAGAGTTTAACTTCAGTCTCTGAAACATCTTGTGTTTAATCTCCTTTGTCCTCTCCACAATTACCACATTCCTCACACCTTCCTTTTAAAGACACTGCATTTAAAAATAAGGTCTCATGGTGACTATGTAGCAAAAAACGTCTAATTAGACAAATAATAATTATCTCTATAGGAAAATTATGCATGCTTTAATGTCTGGCCATGTAATTTTCACAACAGGACAGTAATGAGTTCTTTGGTATGTGCTAAGGAACTGTTTATTGCTTAGACTGGACACAGTCTCTGGGGGAGCATCAGGCATATAATGAATGATAAATCAATTGTTTGAGGAAAAAAAAGCCTCCTAGGAATCTTTAAAAGGACTCAGCCATCACATTCTTTCACACAAAAGTTAACAATTATCTAGAAAACAAAGGATTTTCTTGCCAAAGTATTATTTGCCGCTGAGACTCTCACAAGCCATGAGAACCTCTCAGGATCTCACAGCTATCTTGTTTTTAATCCAAATGGAGTTATTGTAGCAGCTTCTCTGTGCAGATGATCTGCAGAACTTGCTTGCAGTGTTTCTGTATGATCAGTTTCCACACTGGTAGATCCAGTTTTGAGCAAAAACTTGAAGAGAAAAAAAAAAAATTGGAAGCACTGAATAGCAGAAAATCCAGTCTGTGTTATCTAAGCATGGAGGACAGAGCTGCGCAAGCTGGAAGCCAGAAGCCGAAATTGCCTCACCTAAAGCTGCTGGGGCTTTGTGCTTTCAGCTCATACAATCCTCCCTGCTCCAGGAATGTAGCAACAACTCGGTCTCTCCCTTTCCCTCTTTAAAACAAACAGAAAACCTCCCCAAAACCACACACACAGAGGAAACAGAGCCAGGACAGGCAGAGCACAAGCATGTGGCCGGTGTTTTCCACCTGTTCTCCCTGTGCTTTAGTCCTCACGGAGAGCAGCCCAGAGGCAGATCTCCTGGTTCAGCCTGGGGCTGTTTCCTGGGCCTGATTCTGCGCCCCGCAGCCGCTGGGCCCTCTTCCCAGGGTTTGAATATCTGAACACTGTGACACTTGCAACAGGTCCTGGGGGATTGGAGTCTGATTGCGTGAACGACTGGGGTTCTTGATCAGGATGTATCGGGTTTTCTGTGAGTTCTTGCAGCCCCTGCTCTGGTGGGGTGAGGGGGAGAGCAGAGCTATGGCGGTGGCTGTGGGCCTGGACTCAGCAATGGCCACAGCCATCACTCCTGGTTAACATGGGGCAGGTTTCCCTTTGCTTGTGTGGCTCCAATGCTTTCTATTCTTTCCACAGAAGACTCTTTAGCATGCAGGAGTTGGTCGTTCCCAGTAGGGGTGTCATAATATACTGTTAGTAAAGCAAGGCCTGACAATACCAGCCCTAAATATTAAACCAGGCCTCTGCAATATGTGTGCTTTGAACAGATAAAGTGCAGCTAACAAACAGGCTCTTTGGTACAGGTTCACTGATTTTTCTCCACTCCCCTCAAGAAGACACTCCTGAGAGTTTATTTTTGTGCCTTGGAGTTGCTTGCTGTCGCAGTACACTGCTCTTTCTCCAGAGATGCAACGTCCTTGCCTTTTACATAGAGTAATTCTATTTTTGACTCAATATATTAAGAATGGCATAAAAAATAACCATGCCTATGCTCTGGGGATGTACAAAATTCCATGAGGAAGCAAGCCATCGGGAGCACAAGGATAGCTGGGCTGAAGATGCTGTGAAACCCCAAGATGGCATTTCTCTGCAGCCTGATATGAGGCTGAAACAAAATGAGGGGAAAAAAGTATTTCTGCTAAACCAGGTCAAGGTGAATAAACATTCAAAGAACCCAAACCAGGCTGTATCTGCAGAAGGTGTCAAGCTGCTCCTGCCCACCCAGGCTCCCCAGCTGCACGGGGCTGAGCTCTGCCCCACTCAGAGGGGAGGAGAGGGAGGCTGGCAGCTGCCGCACCGCATCCCTGCACAACGACACCAGAGCGTGCAGTTCCCTTTGCCATCCTCCAGCACACTGTTCAGATACACCCAAAACAGCCCACCTTGTTCCACAGAGGGGTGGTGATTGGAAGCAAAATTGCGATTCATTCCTGTTGGGTGTTTTTGTTTTTTAAAAAACGAAAGGCAAACCCCACTATCAGTACTGCTCAGCCTTCTCTGCTGGCAGTGCTTCGAGGACACGGAGACAGTGCTAGTGCAGATGGGTAGGTGTATTGGATGGGCAGGGTTAACACTGAACAGGGTGTGTGTAGATGAGAAGAGGCCAAGGGAAGTGGGGGGGTGGAGGGGAAAGGCAGGCTGTTTAAGCTTGGAATTGATTTAAGTCAATGGCATCTGTGTATCTGGCAAATGAGGGAGTTTTTTTTTTAATGAATATCATGTGCTATTGGTTTACTACCTTGCTATTCGTTTGCTTCACCACTAGGTCTTGAATTAAGAAGGTGATGGATAGGAGGGAAATAAAACAATGGCAGAGGTGAGGTACAGCTGGAAAAACATTCTGTGGGTTCCTACAGAAAACCCCAGAGGAGCTCTTAATTATCCCGATTAACTTCAGCCATGCTTACAAACTCTGTTTAAACTAGAGAAAAAAGTAAAATGAGGGGAAGATGAGGACAATAGTGGCAAGAAGGATCTGATAGCAGTTACCTTCCCAAGCCAGGATCAGACACTCTGGACCGATTGCAACATATTTAAAACTATTAAGAAAAAAAGTTTAATTAACCTTCTGCATAGATTATTTATTGTCTCATTTTTGTTCTTTGCTTATGTGCTTTAGGGGAGTCAATTAAAAGAAAAAAATATTTTGAAGATGCTGGCTTGTGTTTGCAAATCAGCTACTAGTCACAGGGCTGTGGAAGTTAAGGGTTTACAGGTTATAACACGTTTGGACCCACTGTTTGGCAGTCAACAAACAGGCACAGCTATGGCTGCAATGCAGCTGGAACAGCAGGGCCATGATGTGACTATCCCTAAAGAAAATGAAGGATGCCAAACCTGCTGGAACATGAGGGCTTGATAGGGGCATAAGGGAGTTCAAAGTGCAGCTTATCCTGTGACTGATTAATGTTCTTAAGAAAACAAACAAAACCAACCTCCCAAACAACAAAACAACCAAACCACTAAAAAACCCAAACCAAAACTCTTGATAGAAGAGACTCTGCAAGTGTGTAAGAACATTTCTTTAGTAATTAGCTTCTGATGCCTCACCTTGAGTCATGCCTAGTTATAATTTGTTCTATGTAACAGCATCATAACTTCCCAGGTATGCGGGTGCTACCTGTGTCTGTGTATTTATAGCAGCTTTCATTTCCTACATGAATGTGAAGGCCTAAATTTGTAAAGGCACTTAATATATTGCTAAGTGCAGTCCAAGATTTTAATTTCTAGTCTGAGAAAACTTGTGAGTGAAAAAAGGACTACAAAAAATCTGGAAGAGTTATTGCAAATTGTGAAGTCTTTTGGGGTAAAGCAAATACTTCCAATTAATTCACCACTTGCCATATGAGTGACCCTCCGTTCAAGCAGATGGTTCTGTTTTGCCCAGCTCCCATTAGCTGCTGCTTTGTGCTGCAGCTGTACAACATGGGTGCAATACCAGCCAGAAGGTTGCTTGTGCAAGTCCATAAAAGACCTGAGGGCATTCTCCCCTTCTGAGTAAGAGCTGCTGATAGTATCAGTGTCTGAATAGTGTCTGCTCTGTTTTCTTTTAACTCATTTGAAGTTTTGGTTTTTTTCTCCCTACTAAAAGTTTAAAGTTTTCTTTAGAGACTTCTAACAGACAATCCCACTATGGCCTTGCTGAAACAAAACCTGTTTGCTGTTTGATTATAACCATCAGAACTGCTATTGTAGAATGTTATAGTTCTAATTGAACCAATGGTGTTACAAGTTTAAATTTTTTTTTTTTTTTTAAATGTCATCTGCTTATCCTGGCTGACAAGCAAATAAGTAAATTCCTTTTCCTTGTAGTTCAGGGTTTTTTTCCCCTTTCTTCAACAGAGAACAGATTAAGCATGTGCTATACTGAAACTGGTGCCCCCCCCCTCCACACACACACTGGTGCTCTGCATACCTTCACAAGAAAAATCTAAACTGAACCCATCAATACAGCTGATCCAGGGTGAAATCAATGTCTTGTTTTCAGTCTGAAAGTGCTAGAAAAGTATTTCTTAATAACACCAAGGCTGACACTGAAAAGGCAAAGACATGAGTACTTGAGAAAGAGAGGGTGCTTATGCCTGTTCACTGTTGTTCCCAAAGGAGGACCGCATGTACTTATTGTTTTAAACAATGCTCGACTGATTGCCTGGTGATTTAAAAAATAAATTACAGTTACAGAATATTAGGCTGTGTGGAATCCTTGACATGGGTTTTTTGGGGTTGTTTGGGGTTTTTTTGTTGTTGTGTTTTGTGTTTTTTTAATTTTTTTTTTGTTCTCCCCTCTGCCTCTAGGGAAGGATGAGCTGCTGGGGAGATGGCCAACCCAGATTCTAAATGGAAAACTCCTGACCAAAGGAAAAATTAATGCTGGTCAGTGCAGCTGGGATTCATCATGCTCTCCATCTCTTACAAGCTTTTGTGCATCTGATTGGGGATTTATTGGTAGGAAGAAAGCACATGTTGCCTCATGCCTCAGATGTGATCTATAACCCTGTTTTCCTTTAAGATGAAGCCTGATTTGGATTTTAATATATCCTTTGGGTGATCTGTTTTGCGCTGCTCATCTGCAGTGTCAGGTCAAGCATCCAGTCAAGATGTACAAAACACTAAGAATGGAATATGTGATGGCTTCCATCCCTGTGGAAAAAAGACACAGACTAATATGTATCTGTCCAGCCCACACGAATTAGACCACCTGCTGTATTCTCCATACTTGCTCTCTGTATTCCTGTTGTAAAGAATGAGCACTGTTTATCCAGCATTTTCTTTAATAAAAAGGAAAAATTGTTCAGCCATGAAAACCTTAGTATACCCTGATGAAAATACAAGCTGAATTGTATATTAAGAGCAAAAGGCTGTTTCCTGTGGAAGGATACAAAAGTCAGTATGGTGGGTTTGCAGGTCAACTCTGTTCCTCCTTGGTTCAAGATCTGTATGACTACTATCTGCCAAAAGATACAGTGCCTTGCTCTCTTACTGAACAAAAAAATCCTGAGGTTATACTGGAAAAAAGGGAGGTGAAACTAGACTACAAATGCTGGTTTCCTTGCTACGGGTTTAAACTAAATGCTAAGCATGGTGTCAGTACTTCCATGGCAATGTAACTGACCCAGGTAGCATAAATAACATTTTACAGCAAAGCTCCTGTAGAGGATAAATGTTAATGGAGATAATCTGGTTTCGTACTTTTGTCCATTGTGTGTATACGTATTTTTTTTAATATATATATATGTATGCATCCTTATTATATGTATTGCAGCTATATGGAGTCAGGATTGAATTTGCAGAGGAAAAAGAAAAAAAAAATCACTGCCTTTATGTTACCTAAAAAAACCTTGCAAGGACAAGCCTCAATGACAAACATAGATAAGCAGAATGTGCCATCCCTCATGAGGCTTCAGTTCCATGAAATCTCTGAGCACATAAGTACTGCGTTTACTGGTGCTGATACCTACAACTGTACTGAAAGCATCCAGCTGAATATCCAGAATAATGCAGAAATATTACCTCTGGATACAGCAGCCACAACAGTCTCTAGAGAGAGACTCTGCCTGAACTGAATCAGACTCAGCTTGATATTTAGAGAAAGAAATGTAGCGCAGCCCACGTGCTGTTATCATCTCGCTGTTTCAGATGCCAGCAAAACTGCTGTCTTAATCTCTGATTAACGGTAACAGAATAATAGACAATTCCACAGCTCTGCTAAAAAATAAAAATTGTGCCTAGGAATAAAAATTTATCCCACCAAAACAGCTACTACTTTTGAAGGTAATTTGGCCAGTTTTGCCATTTCTTAATCTCAAGCGTGAATTTTTAGAGTGTCTGTGGTCCATGCTGAAGAACCAGAGCCACGGGCATGCTGCTTTTCCTTCCGGAGCCATTCTGTGCATAGGCAGCTTCTCCAGGCTGATCAGGACAGTTTCTAAAGGTGAGTTTAGACTCATCTAATCTCTGATTTGACACGGTATTCAGGGAGTGAAGACCCTATGGAGCTTCCTCAGATAGTCCAGCAGTTGCCTGAGGGGAAATACTGCTTAGTCTCCTCCTGTTGCTTTTTAGGACTTGGCAAGTCCTTCTTTCCTAGAGACCTAATCTTGCATTTCTCAGTCCTGCTCTAAGGCTCTGCTGGGTTCAGTGCTCTTTCTGCCTGAAGAAGCGTTACAAAATCTACTTCTTGCTCAGCTCTCACCGGGCCCATAGGAAAAAACTGAATTCTGCTCAATCTCATGTTTCCCATTCAACTTTTTTCACAATGAAGAAAAATGTTAATTCCTTTCTTGAAGAGGGACTTGAACAGCTCTGGTCTGAGCTGCTGTGTGCAGGCAACCCACCAGAGAGGACTTGGTAAGGATGGACCAGACCACTTGCACCCCAATTTGGATAACTGATCTGATTCCCTTTAGCAGGGGGGTTTAACAATCTCTATCATATGCTTGTCTAGAGAAACAAGACTGTTATGCTCTTGAGTTTTGTAGGGTTCAGCTTTTCCTGAAATGACATCTGTCTGTAGTTCCTGCTCTGTGCTCCTGCAGTGGCTGTACCATAACTCAGGGATGTTCACTTCTAATTATATAAACAGTGAGCAGAAAGCAATCACTGCTGTAGAGAGCCTTCAATCAAATCATATAATTTGTATGTTTTTAAATGGAGACTGGAGCCTTAAAAAAGAATGACTGTATACCTGTCATTCATTACTATTGTTTCATATACCAAAATAATCTCAAGAGTTCCCTATGGGTTTGTACCACAGAGCGTAGAAACAACAACCCAGTGTTTTTGCTCTGAATGTAAGTATTACTATATTGCTCGCAGGGAATAAACTGTTGGCAGGGACATTTAAATAAACTCTATCATCAAGCTGAATGATATTCTAAATAATTTAACTTTCACTAACAGTGATTATTAATTTAACAAAACTTCCCAGGATGATTTAAGCCAAAAGAGAGTTTGCAGTCCACCCCATAGAGACATCGCACATTACATATTCAGCATGAAAGGTCTGGAATAGGAGACCTTTTCTTTATTCTTATTTCATTTTAATTAATGCTAATTTGAGCTGCTAGTGTTATGCTATGAAGCCCTACACTACAATGTATTTGAAGCTTCCCTTGGCAAATAACTGAGTAGAAATTTAACTCAGCTGATTTCACCCTAGTGGAGCTGGTTTTGCTGCCAGACTCAAAAGCTGGCATGCTCTTTTTATTTCTTTTGTCCTTTTTCCCATCCAAGTCTATTCAAATAGTTTGTTTCACAGCAGTCTGTTCTCTTTCCCTGGGCCTGAGGTGTTGCTGAGAATCCCTTGGTGCAGTGCTGACGGTCCAGAGCAGCCTCTGCCATTGGGGTGAACTCGCCCACCTGCATTTCCACAGCTTCTGGCACCACTGGGTGCTCCCGAGCTACAGGTCTCTCAAGGTTTGTTGTAGGAGTGATGCTACCAG
The DNA here is from genome assembly GCA_013400615.1 of Syrrhaptes paradoxus. Lineage (NCBI taxonomy): Eukaryota > Metazoa > Chordata > Aves > Pterocliformes > Pteroclidae > Syrrhaptes > Syrrhaptes paradoxus. Next base: position 30,083 of record VZTO01027602.1, read on the forward strand.
CATCTCCCCATCCATCAGCTGTCTGTCTGTCCTTTCTTCAAGCCTAAAGCCTGAAGATGGTTTACCACTCGCTGCTTTTCAACATTGTCTCCCCAAATATTGAATACTCTCATAATTACAGAGAAAACACACGCAGATGCTGTCCCCTTCCAGCATGCTTAACAACCCTCCCTCCAATGCAAAATATGCTCATGATAAAATCGCATTTTCTTACAGCAAATGGGCACCCCCGAGAGCCTCTCAGACTGGCTTCGCACAGCGTGGGCTCTCGTTAAGCGCAGCCCAGTAGTACTGCGGTACTATTGCATCACTTGACACTTATTTGACTTTAATATACACAGAAATCGCTTGTGGAAAGCTTTTATCAAAGAAATAAAACTCCAAATGCCAGAAACCTGTCTCTTATATAGTGAGAGACTGCCTAGAAATCCAAGCAGCGTGTTAGAGCTTGCAAGATTTGCAAGATTTCTGACAAATGGAAACAGTGGGTGAAAAAAAAAAAAGTCAGCTGTCATTGCCTAGGTTTTGGTGCCATGTTCACACTGATGGTTGGCTGAGGTATTTTTTTCCTGGAACTCGCATGAAGGATACATCCTAAGACAGTAACTGAAGAGATTTGTATCCAGGGACTTTTGCTTAACTGAGAATGTTAATGCTATAAACACAAGTCTATAAATGTGATGATATGCCACAGGAATTTATTCAGGGCAGTACTGATTTTCTTAATCTAGGTACTTGTAATAATTATACTGCTTTGTAAGCCAGTCAAACTGAAGCTGATAAATCTCATTAACACTGTGATGGGCATGGTCCATAAAATTCTAGAGATGCTTGACAATTCTACAGCTATGTGCTTGTTTCCAGAATAAAACCCAGCCCAACACCATAAAAGCAGTGTAGCATATTTCAATATTTAAAAAGTGTACATTTGGACATCTTAATTTGGATATGCCTGTAATGGCCTCTTCTGGTGAAATTTAATTGCTTTCACATTTACATATAAAAGTACTTTATTTTAAAAAGCAAACATTATCTAATACTTATGTATTGACAGAAGAATCAATGAAACCTGGAGGCAGCTCTCTCATTCGTTTTCCTTCAAGAGAAATTTACAAAAATTGAAATAAATGTCCAGGGTGTTGTGGTAAGAAAAAGTTACCTAGATATCTGCTCAGATAAACTACAGAAAACAAAATGTTTAAAGAAAACATTTTTTTTTCTTTACAAAGGCAAAGAAAATGCTACCTTGTGGAGGAGCACTTGCTGTAACAGGATCTACTCTGAAATACCTGTAGATGCTAAGACTGCATAAGAACATGGAGATTTATGACATGATTCCACCTCCTTTTGCATAGATCAGAATTCTTTTTGCTATATCCAGTATTTAATGAAAGAAAGTCTTTACTGACATCAGTGATAATAGCCTAAACTGGCCATGTGGAGTTATGATGTCACGTATGATGACAGGGAAATTATTTTTCCAAAGACACTTCTCTGCTTTCCATGACGTACTTCGGTTTGACTCCAAACACTGCTCATCCAAGGCTGATTTAATATCCAGCAGTTGCTCTATCCTAATTCTTTTAGAGGGAACTCGCTATTTAAAGGGGATGTATTCCAATCAACTGTATTTTTTTGAGATTCCTTGCATCATGTTTCTCAGACAATATTGTCTCTGTACAGGATATCTGATGTTACTGTTCTAATTCTCCACAGCTTCCCAAGGATAATAATGCATTGCATGGTGGCTACTGCCTGAATTAATGTCCAGAATTCAAAACCTGTCTTGCTCATACTCAGGCACTCATCCTCCAGACTGAGGACTGGATCAGTAAATGCAGGGAGGGACTATTTTCTGGTTTCTTTTAGTTATGTTTATTATTCACTATGACAACTTCTAAAACAGAGAACAAGCTGAAATCTTAACTGTGTCTGTTCTTGCCTCATTCCTCCTTTTTTTTTAAAATAAAATAATTATGCAATTAATCTGGAATATGGGAATATAAATTACTTGTGTCAATGACTAGATTTAGGGTGACTTTTCATGGCATTATCTTTGCTTTACCATCGGAAGTGAAGAGACAAAAGGCACAAAAGTCAACAAAGCAGTAAATGAAAAAAGAGCTTCAAAGATAGGAATGGAGAAATGTGTGCAGTGGATGATTAAAAAAACCACCACATTTTGAAATATTATAGGCTAATTCTACCATGATTTATAAGATTTCTGGAACTCTTAGTTCTGTGTTATTTCTTTGTTGTCATTCTTATCACATATGCTAGTTAACATGTTTTGGTCAAATACGGGTGACTGCAATCACCTGCTGTGTTATCTTTTCCCCTTTCCATGTGGACATGAAAAATTGGCTTTCCTCTTGAAACAAAAACCTGTGCCAAAACCAGTTTAGACTGCTGACAGTGTCTCGTATGGTCTACATGTTAAGGGTATGTTTCTATGAACTTTTGATTTGGTTTTCCTGGGTGTTTGTAGGTATTCATTTGACCTGTAAAATCTACAACACATCTCTACTTGGATGAGGAAAGACTAGATGGAGAATGTTGAACACCACATAGTGCCTTAGCTTGCTCTTTGTTGTTTAACAGACATTTTGTACTGCATTAATAGCAGTGTCTGCTGTTTTGTTCATCCCCTTTGCAAAACATACCTGGGTTATTTTCTTTACTGGCAAAGATGCAAGCTAAATGGACTCTTCCTCCCTCAGTTCAACAAAACAATGTCCTTTCAAATATCTTGTTTTATATAATCATGCAGCAGACACACAAACACACTCCTGCTCTCCTTTCTGCTTCAGAATAGGTTTGTTTGTGTGCTGCTCAGGATGCCAGCAGCAATGATTTGAGGTGGAAACAAACACGGGACTGCAATCACAACACTGTGGCTTTGATTCCTCTTGCCATAGGAGTGTGTTGTGCTGTCCCTCTAGGGGCCAAAGAACCCCCTTGGGGCAATGCTTTGGGCTGCTTTGGGTAATACCTGTTCAGCAGATGAGCACAGGGCAGTATGAACTTTCTCAGCGAGGTATCTCATAAAATAAGTTATCTTTCATAAGGACCTCCTCACATCTGTTAAGCATTGCTTTCTTGGCATCCTCAGATAAGATACAATGCAAAAAATCTAACAAACGGGGCACTCTCTGCACTTTTATACCTCCAGATTTTGACACATTTGTTTCCCTGGTAAGTAATCCGTGACTAGGTGTTAGCATGAGACACAGACTCAGAGATGCAACCCTTGGGATTGCACAGTAATAAAGTTTGCAATTCAGAAGGGTCATCGGTTCCCTTTCACAACTACACTTTTCTTTCTCTTGCAATATAGTGTGGTATTTTCCAGCAAAAGTGTTTCGTAATTACAGCAATTCCCAGACTGTCAGTTAGTTCTAATTGCTGCCTTTGCTGTATTTTTTGGATTTGCAGCTTAAGATGGCCACTGCTGGCTTAATGTGTCAGACTTAATGTTTACTTGGGGAGGGGAAAAAGCTTAACTAAATTTGATGGTAACAGACATGTTTATGTGGAAACATGAAAAGATTCAGTGGAAAAACTTTCCTCTCATTCTTTGCAGAATTTGCTACATTACATTGCAGCACAGTTAATGAATGAGCTCCAGCGAGTAAAGCTGTTTGGTCTGCTTTGCCTAATTGAGATGTACAGAAAAGAACAGAATGATCTCAGTGGTAAGTGGAGCAAAGTAACGCCTTTGAAGTCCTAACTAACTGCAAGAGGTTAGTAACACCAGCAAAGCCACCTCCATGTAAAAATATAAAATCCTTGTCCTTTGAACAGGTACAATAATGAGCCTATTCTACTCGGTTAGTCCTGACTAACCCGCTGGAGTGGGAAGGAAATGAATGAAAAGCCGTTTTTTTCTCCATTGCCAGAGAACAGCTCTCAAAACAGGGCTTTTCAGCGGTACCCTGATTAGAATGGCTGGCGGCTCAGGGGACTCCCAGTTGCCAGCCTTGGCACCTCGCTGATTTTCAGCGCTATTTGTTACTTTTTTTAAACCCAAAGCAAGTTGAAACTAATCAAAACACGCTTCTTTAACAGCCAGGGAGTTCACAGCCAAGCCCTGCTTAAACTTATTTGTGTAAATAGCTTTGTCACTCTTTAAGGTATGTTCTGAGTAAAATTAACAGACCTTAGTGTGAAATTGAATTTTAAAATTGTGATTTTTTTTTCTTCCTTCCCCTCTCATATCTTTCCAAGTGTGTCTTAAATTTTTGCCTGCTCTGAGGTAACCTTGTTCATGCAATCTAATGTTTAATAGCCATATTGAATAATACCCCAAATACGAGTTGGAGCTTTGCTTAAACTTGCACTGAAGTCAAAGGAAAACATAACTCCTGAATCAAAAAGAATTTGTGGTCTTTCTTGTATCTCCTGTCCCAAGGTACAGATCCAGCCTCTGAAACCATCTGTTCTTTAAAATAAGCAGCCAAATCCTCTGGCGTGCACTGGCATAGCTCTACCTGCACTGATAAAGTGGTATGGTTCGATACCAAGGGAGGAGCACTCCCCTCATCACATTTATCTTTAATAGGTTCACTGAAGAACAATAATCACTCTGAACCTAAAGAGACTTAAGCCTGTACAAATATTATGGCTGTATCTACTTATGCAATTGAGAACAGGGAAATTAATAAATTATGGGCTATCTCCAGCATTAATATAAGCTGGAAATGTTCTTATTAAGCTGTTTCGATGGGAAGTGTTGACTGGTTGAAATATTGTTGAAAATGCATGTATTTTTGGTAAAATTCCATATGATTTCCTGTCAGTCTCCCAGGTTGTCAGACAGCCCCTTTCTTCCTGCCTCTGCCGTTTGCATTAGCCTTGCTGCATAGATTTTTGGCTGAAAAAGTGAGTTGCTCCTGTCGTGCAATAGGGAATCCAGCTCTCTGCTCCTCTTCAAACTCACAGAGCTGATGTTGACCTTGGTCTTGTAGACTCAGCGTCCTTCTGGAAAAAACAAACCAAACCAAACCAAACCACACCCCACCAAAAACCTGTGCGGTTGTATAGATATGCATAAATATGTATATACAAACAAATATTTTTTAAATTTCTGAGGAAATTTTTCATTCTTTATGACAACACAGCACCACTGGATTTTGCTAGTCTTTCAGCAGCATAAAGACAGCCTTTTAATCAGGTCTAACCTTGCACACACTTATGTACACTTCCCTAATGATATTGTAATTTCATCTCTGTGACACCATAGGACTGCCAGTAATAATTGCTTCAGCACTCATTACTACCTCCTGTCCAAAGTCTTTGTCATTTCACAGGATACTGAATGCATTTATTGGGATACTCTACTTTTGAAATATGCGATGGAAAAATTATTGTTGTCATAAAATGTTCTAAGTGTATGAAGCATGAAGGGAACAGCCCTATTTCTCACAAGCTCTGCAGGATTAAATCACATACTTTGGAAGAACTGTTGCTTATTAAGAAATTATTTATGAGTTGAATTATATCACTTCTAAATATATAAAGAGTTGGGATGGCTTCCAACAATTACTAAAGAAGCCAGCCGAGTGATGCTTTCCAATTAAATCAGGCTGGCTTTTTTTTTTTTTTAACTTCTCAGTGTCCTGTGTTCATTCTTCTGTTTTTCCTGATTCAAGTAGATAATGTGTTAACCTCGTACAACCAAAGTCTCGCACGTCTCCTCTTTGGTATCCTTTCATGTGGTGGTGATCAGCAGGGATCTCTCTGTAGGTACTCACTACATGAAAGGTTTCTTTCTTTTCCATGTAAGTGCTGCTGGTGATGCTTAAGTTCTTGCTTTTATTTAGGACCCGCTGTTATACAGCTTCAAAGCTTATAATTTCTGATGGCTCTTTTATATTTGTATTGTTCAGTCTTTGATAATGACCGTGTTAAAAAACCTAAACAGTGCAGCACAGAAAACACTGACTTCCATGGTAGCGCCTACGCTGTTCAAGTTATGCAAGGAGACAGATGTAACTTCATGACCTAATTTATTAGCAGGGGAATAAAGACAAATTAATTAAAACAAAAATGCTGAACGAAAAAATCCACTAAACCATAAAGCATTCCCTTTCCCACTTGTACTGGATGGAATTCAGATGTTTACAGAGATGTTACACACCATCGCTCACGTGCCATACAGCACTAGTACCAGCTCTCGGTAGAGTAAAAAATCTCACAACTCTCCACAGAGATTTATTTCCTAGGAAAGGCATATAGAAAGTACCGTCGAGCACTCAGCCTAGGTAAGTAAGGCCTGGGTGGACATACCCAGACCGGAGCAGCCCACGACCCTTTTTCGAGATGTCAGTGAAAAAAGCAACTAAGAAAATTTACTCTATTACAAGCACACTCCACTGAAGAAAAGCAATCTGCAAAATGAAACAAAATATTGAAAAATCACTGCAGCAGGCTATTGAGTCAGTGTTTATGCCTTGGCAGGTCAGCCTTCCCATAGCTGGCTATCGTCATCGCTGCTGCAGAGTCCCCTTTGTTCTATGCTAAAGGAGTACGTCTGCTCCAGAGTACATAGGGTCTGCCTTTAGTGCTGGCATTGGAAGCTGGCCACTCAAAGAACTAATCAGAATTATTTATTTTTTCCAGGACCTTGCAGTAGATAGCAAGATCATTTGGGTATCTGGTGTATTTATTTAGCTCTGTTACAGGTTCATCTAGTTCCTGATGATCATTTACAAAATTTAAATAAAGGTTTCCCCTCCACTAGTGCTGGAAAATGAAACCAGATTGTGTTACTCAGACAAATGATTTAAAATGATGGAAATTATTCTTCTACAAGGAAGACAGAAATAGCCCAGTACAAGTGGATTCCGCAGTTGCCAGTTGAAACAGCAGCCTGTTTTGTGCTATGCCTTTCACTGATTCATTTCTAGGACTGTTCTCTAAACAGAACCTACAGTTAGTGGGTCTGAACTGCTGCTTTCTGTCAAGTGGAAACTGAGTGGCTATTCCATAGCCTTTTTTCCAAAAGCTCCCTTTGAAAGCTGAAACACTGGAGCTCAGAGCTCTGCCAGCGCGCTGGTGGGAGGGCAGGAACACAGTCCTCGCCTAGTGTCTGTCCGTCCTGCCAGCCCCTCCCTTGCTGTTGCAATTCACGTGCTGTAATAGTGCCTACTGCTGCTCATGCCATATGTAGGAGTTTTATCCAGAGGATTAATGAAGCCAAATCCACTTGCCACGCATCCGTATCTCCACCAGCCTTTTCAGATCTTCCCTGAAATAGTGTTCAACGGTACTCGGAGTTGCAGTCTGTGGCTTTCCGCAGACGGCCTTCCTTCCTGCAGGGTGGAATTAATGCTGTCATGCTGCTGCGTGGGAACATATATTAAGGGGCTGGTGCTTACAGAGCTATCCACTGTTTTCATTAAAGCCTTCTTTAGGTTGGTTTCAGGACCTCAGGTTTTCTGGGCACAGGACTACCATCTAAACTGATGCTTTTAGGACATTGCAGCCATCTCTGCGTGGGAGACAATACATTGGTAGTTCTTGCTAAGACTGATAGAATTAAGGTAGTGAATGACATGCCTTGGGTAGGGGCAGGACAGTTTCTGAACATGGGCAGAGTACTTCTGCTTTTCCTTTATGCTGTGTATGGGCAGTCAGAACTCTGTCTGCTCCCAGTGAATGCAGTTCTTACTCTAAAAGCCCTCAGGAGCAAGCCAGAAGAGCAGCAGTCTGCAAGGTATTAGCCACAGAGCACTCACAAGACAGTGGATGAGTTTGTGATTATTATAGTTCAGATAGACCAACTCATGGTTAGTTTTATTCACAGATTAATTTCATAAAAGATATGCTAAAGCTGCTGTGTTAGGCTCGGGTAGGACTGTCAGTCCCTCGGTAACATTCCTTACAATGCAGTAGATTTGGGAATCAGCAACAAAACTTGCCATTTCATTGAGTTATACCACACCTCACTATATTTTCACAATGGCTTTCAAAGGGCAATGGCACACTAAAATACATATTTATGTATTTTAAACATATGCCCTTAAACAGATTTTTGTGGAACATCCATCTTGTTTTTTAAAACTGTATTATCATAGAATCATAGAATGGTTTTGGTTGGAAAAGACCTTAAAGATCATCAAGTTCCAACCCCCCTGCCATGGGCAGGGACACCCTCCACTAGCCCAGGCTGCTCAAAGCCTCATCCAGCCTGGCNCGATTATTATAGTTCAGATAGTCCAACTCATAGTTTTATTCATAGATTAATCTCATAGAAGATACGTTAAAGCTGCTGTGTTAGGCTCGGGTAGGACTGTCAGTCCCTCGGGTAACATTCCTTACAATGCATCAGATTTGGGAATCAGCAACAAAACTTGCCATTTCATTGAGTTATACCACACCTCACTATATTTTCACAATGGCTTTCAAAGGGCAATGGCACACTAAAATACATATTTATGTATTTTAAACATATGCCCTTAAACAGATTTTTGTGGAACATCCATCTTGTTTTTTAAAACTGTATTATCATAGAATCATAGAATGGTTTTGGTTGGAAAAGACCTTAAAGATCATCAAGTTCCAACCCCCCTGCCATGGGCAGGGACACCCTCCACTAGCCCAGGCTGCTCAAAGCCTCATCCAGCCTGGCCTCGAACACCTCCAGGGATGGGGCATCTCACAAGCCAGCAAGCTTCTGTAAAACTGTTCCATAAAACCATGGAAAATCTTTTATGCCTTGAATTGAAGATTTTTCTTAATATTGTATTATCTGGGGGTAATGGAACATATAAAGAATCCCTGCAAAACTCTTCAAATTGCTTAAGGCCAACACAAGCCCTTTGCAGTATATGGACCTTAGGTCCGCACTGAAGTGTGTCTTATGGAGATCTTCTTTACCCATATGCATTTCACAGCCAGAGCTGGGATGGAGAGAGGAAGGAGTGGGAGAAGGGAAAGCCTCATCCCCCTTCCATCCCCAGTTCTACTCAATTCATTAATTTTGTTATGTGCTTTTGGCTGTACAATGTACCCTCCTCTCTGAAGTCAGGGCTGTGTCCATCCCCACTGATCGTATGCTTTAACCTTCTCCTGCCCCTTTGACAACAGCTAGTTGTTCAGGTCACTTCCAAAGCAGCACTTAGCTGCTCCAAAAATTATCATAGCTTCTTTCGTGCGTTACAGCCAATGTGGCCACTGTCAAGCTCTTTATTTACAATACATCCTAAAAGCCCTCTGACATCCCAATCAACAGTTAAATGAAATAATCATTGATTTCTTACAAGATGTATTCATCTTTATACCATTATGGAGAGGAAGGAAAACAGAGGCTTGAAAGATAATCAGAGTAATAACTTTCGAATCTTAGTCTGGAAACTGCAACACATACACACAAATATACACATGCATTCAACAAATAAGGATTTTAAATATATTTTCTACATTTTTATAATTTGAAAGCTCTCAAAGCATTTTTTGTTTGCAGAGATTATTCTGCTTAATAAACCATCACCACATAGCCTGTTGGCTCTTACAAATGACCACGGAAATGCAGGCTGTCTAACAGAGCGGAGATCTAGCTGGATATTCACGTTAACACGTAGCACCTAGATAGTCAGCGAGAGTCCCTGCCCAGTGAGAACTGAGAAGTCTATTGCATTTGTGTTAGAAAGTCTTTCCATAACATCCCTACTTGGCAAAGGAAAAGACAGTAACTTTTTCTTTTCCTCTCCAAGCAGAAGTTATGAAAATCCTCCTTGTATAAAACTGTACAGAGAAAAAAAAAAGGCTTTTACAGCAATCAGTTTCTGAGATATTTAAAATTCTCTTACTTGACTTAGCTAAAAAGTAATACTGCTACTACAAATTTGCTAGAAAGATAATGACAGATCCGTCCTGACCTTCAAATAGCAGGCACTTGTTCATTGTTCTTTCATAATGAAATACCAAATTTCCACTCATGTTTGGAAATCAAATGACAAAATCCTTTGACTACGGCTATGTACAACAAAGGCACTAATTAGAAAATTCCCTGGCAAACGACAAAGCCAAGACTTATTTCTGTTTAAGCTTATTCAGGTAAATAAGAAATGCAGAAGACAAGGATAATTAGGTATATTTGTGTAACCTAAACATTCCCAGATAGCTTGTACCAGATTCTTTTTTTTTTATTTCCATACAAGAAGTATACCTTCAAATTTTCTAAAAAAAACCCCAGCAGCATCTTTTCCTTCCCACCTACTCCTAAGCTGTACATCTCTTCCTGCTGTATAGGCTATCCATGTGAGAGAAAAAAAAATATCACATTTTAAAAATTTATCCAATCATGTAATCTTTGCACCCATCAGATTTCACACTCAAGCTGAGAATTTTCATTAAGGCTTGCAAAAGGACAGAATTTGGGACACAGCTAATCATGATTCCTTTATTCTACCCAAGTATTATACAACATTGTGGGAAATGTAAACTTTCCAAAGCTTTTTGTCATTTGAACATTTTGATTTAGCAGGAAACCTCAGTTCTTCAGTTGTATTGGTTTGTGTATTTAAACATAAACTTTATATTTTCTTTTCAGGCTAGGAATCCCACTTCACACACAGGCAAATTAACCACAATTTAGAATGGAGTAGGATTGAGTACTCTACTGTAATGCTGCTGTTTCTTAGCAACTGTGAAAGATATGGTGAAGGATGGGAACGAGAGACCCAAAGAACATAATTTCCAGATTGAGAACTTCCACCTAGACTTATCTGCTAGTGGAATAGTTAATTAATTTTAAATTTCCATTTGCCTACTTCAGTGCTACGTCCCTTGCAGGCTCTGACAGGGTGATTTTCAGAGTCCAAGATGGCCCTTGAGCATTTAATTTCCACAGAGCTGATAATACCTACTAGCTACTCCTAAAAACTTGTAATATTTCATTAGAAAAATATTTTCCTGCTTCCTTCCCACGTAATTACTTCTGTCTAGCACTAACTCCTCACTTGATGGGAATTTTACCCAAGTAAAGCTGTAAGGTTAGGCCTTGCTTCGGTGTTACACAATAAACAAATTTTAATAGAAAAACTGTAATTGTGTTTCTCCCCACAAAGCTAATAAAGTATTTTCAGCATTTATATTGCTTTAATGTACTCTGAAGACACTTATTTTATATATTAACTGATTTTACACTGCAAGACAAACAATGCTGCCACTGATTTTCAAAAATATTAATAGAATTTTAAAAACAGTCTGAGAGCTAAAAGTTTAATTTAAAACCAAATTCCTTTAATACTTGCAGAATCTTTTTATGCCTTGCTAGGTAGTCCTACTCTGCAGTTGCTACATGCATATGACATTGTCGATACTGCAGATTTAATTTTTACTCCGGAAGGGATGGAACGTTGGTCTCTGCAATTCTATTTATATTTTGCTTTTTGAGCACGGGAATGTCTGAAATGGAAAACCACACAGCAGGCTTCAAAGTACCGAAGTGAGGCTAAAAATGAATTAATGGCTCAAAACCCATGAACCCTATAGTCAGATTTTGTCTACGCATCTGAGGCACATAAGCATGCTGTCATGGAGACACACATGGTAACACGCTGCTTCTCCCAGCTGATGGAGAGCCCCAGCTGGGAGGGCTGGAGGTCTGTGTAAGTTCTGAGAGTCTCCTGGCTAACCTGGGGGTCACAACCCCTACCAGGATGCAAAACTCCCATGTCTTCTACACACCTCCAATGTGTAAGACAGGGCTGCAGCCCAGCACGGGAAAAGCATCCGGCACAGAATGAGGGAGGAACAGCAGGGGCAGGATGTGCCGTGGTAACCTGCCAGCCTTTCTGCAGAATGGCCATCCTAGGAGAGAACCCTGGCCAAAGCACCTCGTGCTGTCTGCCCTGGCACAAGGTGCTGCTCATCAGCAGATAAAGGGCTTCAATGAGCAGCTGCACCTGGTGCTTGAAAAGGAGGCGAGGTGGGAGGAGGGTGTGGTACTCACTGCAGGGGAGCGTGGAGGAGAAGGCACTTGTGGAGGGCTGAAAGATGGGATGTGCAACCTGTAAGGTGGGTGTACAGCGCCTTGGTGTTCTTGGCATGGTTTCTAACTTGGGAGGTCTTGGGGTTGTCACTTGTTGGAGGCTATGAGAAATGTTTGTGTTGTTATAACATACTATGTTCTCGTCTGGGTATTTGCCACTCTGAGAGCTTGTGTGCTGGGCTGGAAGGAGTCTCGGGCTGACTCAGTGACCACTCTGTGTAGCCTACAACAGCATGCTGGGGCCTGTGTGGGAAAATCGCTGCTAAAGACAGCAGCTTTTTTACAGGGCTACAGAGAGTGCCTAGGGTTTTTATGGTCTTTCTGTGTTGTTCTGGCAGCAGGCAGAGGTGGAACCCAGATTTTTCTGTGTAGTCACATAGTTTCATTTCAATATCTGATGTTACTGAGACTGGATCCAACTGCTTGTATAAGCTATTGATTTTTTTTTTCTTTTTCCGAAAGAAGCCTCTCTAAGCATAAAAATCTGAAGCTGTAATTTTAGTTGTACTCTTACAGTGGTGTCTGGCAGGGCGACTCAACTCCACTGTGTGGGATCACATCCACCAGTCTGTCTGATCGTGTACTGAAAGGGCTTCTCTTTACTCTGGGACTTTAAATGTTAAGGTTAGTTTGGTAGTGTTTTAAGTTTTGCTCGTTTAGGTTGGGTGCTTTTCTGGTTTTTGTTTGCAGAACAAGCAGAGATATTCTTTAGTAGTCTGAAAGAAAGAGAGGAAACTGTTGGGTTAATGAGTATAAGCAGGTACACGCTCCATGCGTGCTCCCAGAGTGTTTTCCTGCAGTGTAAGCTCAAACGGTCCCTGGGAATACTCTTTTACTATTTTAACTGCCTTCTGTTAAGGTATTTTATTTTAATCTATGAGGTAGGTGAGTGTTTAAGTCTTTTAATATTCAAATGAATATTATCAGAGCTTGATTAGTTTATTTCTGGCAGCAGAGTAGCTGAACATTATGCTAATTGCTTTCTGTAGTAGTCTCGTTCATGCAGTGTATTTGAGTAATTTTGCTCTGATGCGCTTTCCTTGCATAGCCCAGAGTGACTTTGTAGCGTGTTCTTTGAGAAGAAAGATTACTTTTCCCTTGTCTCCCTCATACAAGAAGACTTAGGAAAACCTTGTATTCACGAGTTCAGAACTTGCTGCTCCTAAGGGCTGGCTCGCAGGTGAGCGGAAGGCAAGACTGTACATGGTTGGGAGTCCTGTCTCCATAAGTCAGCCTGCATCTCCTCCTCCTCTGTAGCCTGGAGTTGAAGAGAGCAGATTTTCTTAGGCTTGCCAGATTTTGAATTAATAAAAACTGAATGAAAGATTTGTTGTTTCTTGGTACAGACTCAGCAGAACAACTCAGGACCTGGCTTTTTCCTTGTTCAGCTGTGTGACCACCTGAAAGGCATCTCATCTCCCTTACTTTGCATGGGAATCAAAGGCTGAAGTGTCTTAAGTCTTTCCCATATAGGTCAGGATGAGGCTGGAATTCATAACAGGATTCTGGAATACCTTTGTTAAGATGTAACCTTTTCTTTCACCCATACTTTTAAGTGAACAAGTGTTCCACTTTTTTTTTTCTTTTTCCTTCTTCAGCCTGCTGAGATTTTTCCAGGGGAAAGTTATACCACTATAAAGAAAAGAGTAAGGCTAACTATAATTCATACATTCTAACATTCCTTTTTTTTTTCCCTTCCTTGGTTAAAAATCAGATTCCTAAGGTAGATGGTCTGTTTAGTCTATCTTGGGTTACTTCAGGAACAGTTCTACTTGTGTAAGACTTTTTTTGCCCCCTTGCTATATATAGCTAGATATTATAACAAAATTAAAATAAAAAAACAGATGTTCAATGTATAAAATTATATTGTCAGGTTTGCCAGAAAGTGTATCTGCTCCTTAGCAACTGCACTTTGTATTAATGTGCCTCCTGGCCTCGCTGCACTGTTAAGTATCATTGGTCTGTGGGCTGGGAGTAGATGGTGTATTTTTAATTGGGCAGAAATCCACCTTCCATGCTTCCAGGTGTAATTTACATCCACAAAGTGCTTCTAGTGGTATTTAGGCAAGTTGCACCTACAACTATCTTCAGAAGATAGTTATATTTTTAATGTTACTGAAGGGGGGGAAGTTTGCCTTCAGGTGCCAATAATGGCTAGCAGCTTCACGATGTGTAGATACAAGATATTACTGACGGGCTTCCAGGTATAGTTTGCTGATAACTTGGACTGGCTCCTTTTCTGCTTTCAAAGCCAGCTGGCACAGAAGGTGGCTGCTTCTGGAGGAACGTTTGCTTCCGGCGAGGCGCGGGCAGCCTGCAGTTCTTAGGGCAGCACCTGCTGTAGCAATTATGGATCAGTAACACCTGAGGGTGCTGGGAGGGATTACTCTGAATTGAATCCAGGGAGATGAGCATGGATGGGGAATGTGATCTGATAGCATAAGATACCAGTAATGCACACTGATCTCATGGTTTAGCACAACTTATGGTTTTTCAGCTTGCTGCAGAGAAGTAGGGATAAGAATAATCAAATAGTTCTCCTAATTTTTTTCAGCTGCATCTTTATGTTGCAGCCTCTGCAATTAAGCTGTCTGCATTTACATTTTGGAAATCAATGTTTGTGTTATAGATCACCTGCAACTTGGTGATTAACTGATCAATGAACAAGGCTCAGAAGCTCTAAAGCTGTGGTCAGGAAGGGTTGTCTGGCTAACGTTAGGATCAGTGGGCTATCTAGGCAATCTACACAATATTGACTGAAGTAATGACACTCTCCAGAAAGATGGGAGCTTGTATCTAAAAGACTATTGGTGTTGAAAATGAGATGGAGTTAAGGACAGATTTTTGGCAGAGGTTATTGTCTGCTCACATGGAAAGCAAAGTTAGGGTAACAATGTGGCTTTGTGTAGAAAATGGTTGTTTACATCCCTGAGCTAAGCTTTGATTTGCTGTGTGTGGTTTCGGTATCATAGAAACATGAGGTTGAAGGAACAAACTTTTTATCAATAATTTAATCCATTCCTTTCTCTGAGAAAGGGTAGCAGGCTAGAAGAGATACTTGTCTTATCTGTTCTTCAAGACCTACATCCCTTTGCAGCTTAATGCAGTGCTTGCAAGTCTTACAGTTCAGAAGATTTTCCTAATGGCAGACCAAATCTCCCTGGATGCAAATATGCTGAGTGCTTCTTGTTCTGTCTCCAGCAGACATTGATCCCTGTGCGCATTAACTAACTTTAACAAACTTTCAGTGTGTGTGTAGGGAAAACACTGTCCTGTAGTGATCTAAATTCTAGATTAAATAAACTGATCTTGGGAAGTGAGAGAAGGAAAGCTGTTCACTAGTAAATCTTTAACCTCTGTTTCTGCAGGCTCTAGTAATGAAAGGCAATGCCTCGGATGGGACTGATTTTGGAGTTTGTTATATTTCAGGACAGGTTTAATCTGGATTTCTAGATTTGGAGGGTTAGTGCCAAGTCACTAGATCTTGTCACCTTAGAACAGGATTTATTATTCCTTCCACTAAGGCACTGCCTGAGATGAAGCAACAGAGGGCAGATGGTTTCAAAGCACAAATTCACACCCTAGAAAGCCAGCTTCCTGCAGAAATGTCTTAACAGACAGGATCAGAAAATGTCCATATTCCTTGGCCTGCACACAAGTGAGCTTGGCAGCGAGCACCATCTTGAGAAGACTATGGCCTGGGTGGGTTATGGGTTGCGTATGTAAAGTCTACACAGTCTGGTTTATGTAGAAGAACTGAAGAAAATAGTGGGACTACGTGCTGTGGGAATACTTTTCACTCTGTGATTTATGGTGGGTTTCTTAGGGAGACTGTGGTCTTAGAGTGTGGTGTGTGTATTGCAGTCAGGGAAGAAAGCCTGTGTCCTATCACTCGATCAAGATCTCTTTCATGCTTGATTCCACCTTGTATTTTGAAAGACTTGTATCAGAAAATATCCCAGCAATCATGAGCACATGATTTCTGCCAAACTTCTTTTGTTCTGGTAAATTCTCTTTGGGTGAAAGGCTTTCCTCATTTCAGTTACAGGCTCATGTATTAAAGGGAAAAGCAAAACAAAGCAACACCCAATAGTTTCAAATTGTCAGTTCTATTTTTATTCCAAACATGCTTTCAGTGCCAGAGAGCTAGACAGTTGGAATTGGAAGCAAATGGAAAGATTGGGGTGGGGGGACGGACATGTTTGTGTTCTCTTGTTCTGAATTTCTAAAAATATGAATTTTCTACTTCTGTTTGTAACATTCCTTTATTGTCTTATCATATGCAGTAGCGCTGCTTATTGAAAAAAAAATAATTGCAGTCATCTGTTTAATATGACAAAAAGTCAAGTGTGGTTAAGATAAATTAGTTCTCAAACTGCAACCTTTTATGAAAAGCTTCTGAAAGACCATATTGAATGCATATGTACCGTCCATATTTAAGATGCTGTGTTCACTGTAGAGTTGCAGCTGCTTTCCCAGGGATGGCAGTTCTCTCACAATACCTATAAAAGTACCTGCGGTGACTGTACATTGCATTGGCATTCATTAGCTCTTAATAAAAAATCTTGGGGTTCTTGCTGCATAAACTCTTAGTGCAAGATAGTCCTGACCTAAAAATAGTAAACAGACAAAGCAGACCAGGAGTGGGAGGAGAAATAGACACAACTGAAATAATTGCTTAAGGCTGTGATTAAGAACCTGCTGTCAGTCCAGTACTTCATCAGATTTTGGAAGGACATCATATGGGAGGCTGCACAAAGAAATTAGACCAATATCTTTACAACATCCCTAAATTTCAAATCCTAACAATGTGACAACATTTGTTTTAAAATATATACAAATGACAGATACCTTTCACAATGTATTAAATTTGTGGACACACTGTTAATATAGAAGGCCAGGCTTAATAGGAATACAGTATCACTAGTACACACACCTACTAGAATGTTACATGAAGAAAGGAATCCTGCCACCTTTTTTAATTATGGAAAAACTGAAAAAAACCAAAACAAACAACCCTGGGAAACTTTACTCAGATATCTCTTTCCATCTTTTTCCAAAGGAGCATGTGGAAACATAGTGAAATTCCTTAAATACTGTCATTTTCTGTCCCTCTGCATGTGTCTGTCCCTGTGTACTCTGTTAGACCAGCTCTGAATTACATAAACCTCAAATCAGTATTCCCTCTGTTGAAATCCGACGTATCTGGGCATATCGCAGGAGTATCCTCCCTATACCCTTTAACTGTAGCCATCAAACATTTCCCCTGTGGTATGTGCTCTATGTGGGTAACTGTGCTATTGCAAAATCTGTCACCCTGCTTTCACAGGTAGCACTGTCTTGAGACAAATTTTTATTTGTTATTTCACTGTAAATGGTTTTGGGCAAGCTAGCCTCTCTTTCCCCCAACCATTGTGAAAGGTGCACACGTGTGTGTATATATGCCCAAGTGAATGAAAGTAACCGATTTTATGTGTGTCTGCATATATAAACTTTTTTCTTTTGGCAGTTTTGATAAAAACCACAACAGAAAACCCCCAACCAGAGAACTTATTCCAGCTCCTGGCGCAATCCAGGTGTGCTACCCTCAGGAACTGAGAGAGTGTTGCAGAAGGTCAAGATGCAGATTTTTTCCAGCTCAGCAGCAGCAGCACTGTGTGCAGCTCTCCCTAGGGAGGCAACTTCCCAGCTGTAGTACTCCCCAGGGGCAGCTATGGGGAGGCAGAAATTGATTTATCCCCAATACCAGTCTGCAGTTTTGATGGCACAAAAACGCCCTGCAACATTCTTTTCTTCCACTGTTATTCTACACTGTACCTCTTATGAGTTGCAGAGCCTATACCTTCTGTGACTTATTCAGGTCTTGACATTTGTTTAAAAATATTTAAAACTTAGCTTTAAGGTCTTACCTTCTGATGTGTGTGCACCTCCCATACACGGTAGCAGGGCATGATCGTTACTAGAGTGAAAAATGTGAACCAACAGGAAAATGACTTCCACTCTGCAGAATACTGTTCTCTTTACTTACTAAGCTCTTTTGCATGTTGTGTGTATTTTTCTGAAGGAAGCTGCTTTTATATTTTTTGTTGTGTTTCTGCCTCTCTAGGGATGATGTCAAAAAACATACTGAAGCCTATGACTTGAAAGTATTTAGCTTTTCTTCTATATATAGCATTTCCTTAAGGACAATTACTTTCCATCCACTTTACATATGTATAAAAAAGCTTAGTTATATTAGATCACATGTTGTTTGTGTAAAAAAGTTTTCAGCCCAGAAAAATGTTAGACCAAGGCAAGTTTCAAACCAAATGAATTCAAGTAGATATCCGTAAAACTTTCAGCAACAAAATTGTTCTGAGAGTTTTATAAACTTTATGATGTCATGTGTATTTTTATCACTCTGTCATGGTAAAGAAGCCACATTGTGCTAAAAGCAAGCTAAGTACTTATTTAAAGATTTGTTTTCAATCTCTTTAATAACATATGATCTGCAGAGTAGACAATTTTGTGTTTTAGTCATTGATGAAGTGACTAAGCACTGGTATCAACTGTCTCTCAATTGTAATCCCTAGTAAGAGGCATAAGGACTGCTTTAGTGTCTGTAAAAGTGAGGAAAGAAACAAAGAATTAACATCACAGCACACATGCCATCTGAATTTCCATCAGATGTGGCTACAAGATAAAGGAAATACAGAAAAGCTGTTTCAGTACAGAAAAATACAGAAAAGCTGTTTCAGTCATGAGTATATGATCAAACTCTCACAGCCTGGGGTTGCCTGCACTGGTTGTTTGGTGTGTCTAGTCACACTTTATTTCAGTGCACAGTTAGAGGTATTTCACATGCAGCGCTCTACTGCCTTGTCATTGACTGCGGTAACTTAAAGGAAATTAAATTCTGTTCTAAGAAACTATGGAAAACATTGAATAATGGTTCCCCCCACCATCACCCTAAATTCTCTTCCCACGCATCACTTTTCTGTCTTAATACCACTCAGCTGTTGCTAAGGCAATATTTTCCTTGAAGTTCTAAGAGGTAAATACACAGAGCTCTAAGCAGTGCAAGAGCAACTGTTGCTCATCTTCTGTACATGGATAGGCAAATGTTAGGGATAGGTATTCCCCTGGACATGCTAGTCAAGCCAAATGATTTGATCTTATGGGGGTGAGGATATACTCTTTCTCCAAGCAGGTTTGTTAAGGAATGCACTCTGGAAATAGCAAGGAAGCTCTTGTTACCTGTAGAGACTCTATTGTGTTCTCACTTTCTGGCAAATATTGCATCTACTTGCTTCAGTATTTCAAAACTAAATTACCTTTCCTGTTCTCAGCATGTTTACTAATCAGGTTGACACCGATCTCATTTGCAAGCCCACTGTCTGTGTTGTTTGTTTGCCGGAGAAGGTGGGTTAGTTCCTCTGGAGAGGCAAATCCGTTTCTAATACCTCCAATTACAAAGACAAACAGTATCGTACTCCCATCAATTTTCCCTTTAATGAAATATAACTTGACAGCATTTACTCCCTTTCATAGTGGCAGAAATCATAAACTCAAGAATATTTGAGAAGAAATGAGTAAAGGAAGAAGAATCAGCTCAATACTGGAAGAACTGAGGTTTGCAAAAGAATATCATATTGGCCAAGGCACGGGGGAAATGGTCAGTTATATACTAGAAAGATGTGGGTGACTGGAGAAGGAACACAAACAAATTGTTAGTGCACAAGTTGAAGATGGGTGGAAGGAGAAAGAACTGGTAAAGGTTCTAGATGTTAGAGAATATAGACAAAATCTTGGTATCTGCATTTCTGCAAGGGACTTGACCTCTTTGGCAGCAAAGGGAGGGTGCAAGGGGGCTTTTGACCTTCCTCGCCTTCTGCATGCCACCGTACACTGCATGTGCTGGGCCTGCTTTCAAAGCATGAGGCATTTCTGCGTGTCCTCCCAGGGTGCCATCCCCTTGCTGTTCTTGATGTAGTCAACACATCCATTTTTACCAGCACAAGCTGCTGTATGTAGCAACCCAACGCTGAAAGTTGCTATTTTCTGGCTCTTCGTAGCTATGCTTTTAAACACGTAGCTCTGAGGAAAACTGGCACAACTTTCTCTCAAACTTGTTGAAGTGAATTGTACCAAGCAGTTAGAAAGAACCCCAGTTCACAGTTTGGAAATCAGCCTCAAAACTATGGGAGATATCCTGGTCTGGAGGATGAACAGATACCAGCTGAGTAACATCTAAGTATTGGGACTGCTCTACACCCTCAGGCATCTGATTTAATGCAGATTTTAAAGATAATCATGGAATTACGAAGAACACTGTCCTTCTGGTGATTTGTTCTTGGCTTTCTGTCAATTCTGTACGACTTCTGTAAGTGGAAGTACTTTGTGGAGAAATAACAGTAGTGACTGTTTTGGATGGATATAGTGGTCTGGGGTTTTTCTGGGGCTGGTGTTTTTTGCATTTACTTTTTTTGGGGGGGAGGAAAGTCGGGGGTGGGGAGAGGTGCAGGCAAGAGTAAAATCTCAGCCATATGTGCCCCAAGGATAAAAAGTGTTATGTCATTCCTTCTTGTACAGGATGATATCTGATATCAGCCTTTAAGAACTAATATGGAAACAGGCTCTTAAAAACAAATACAGGTAAGACAGAAGCCAGAAAGACCTTATAGCTGCGGTCAGGCTAGCTTTATATGATAGAAGCTGGTTTTGGATAGAGATGAGGTTTAACCACTAAACAAAAAGTTCCTTTTTTAGTTATATAGAGACTGGTGTATTTAAAGGGCACCAGTTAGTCCAAGTTGGTAAGAACAGGGCATACTGGCACTGTACAGAGTTTGTAGAAGTGGCCTTTATATAAACTTAGGCTTGAACTTTTTATCCCATTCCTAAATCTGTACTCCAAGTCAACATTTTTCCTCACTGGTTCTTTATAATTTTCCAATAAATCCAGTAGCCATTCATCATAATGACTGTGCTGATTATTTTTGCATCTACTACTAAACATTTCTCCTAACAGTAGAGATCATAAATGAAACAATATACCAAAATAGTGAGGCACCAACTACAACTTGCTTTGAAGTGAACATTAGGTTGCTCTTGATACTTTTAACTGACTTCCCTCTGACTTCTGGGAGTGAAGGGGAAACTATGCACAAACACACAAAGTTGGAGTTAAACACAAGTAAACAAAACCCACAGACATTCACCTGGCATAACGCTATACGGCATAGAGGTTTTGTTGGAAAAAAAATAATCTGAAAGATGGTTAATTATAAAAAAAAAGCAACTCGGAAAAAACCTCACTTTGAAAAATTCAAGAATCTTGTATTGGTTTGATCTGCATCTGTCAGTGATTTGGCCATGTAAACTATGTGCTCTAAAAGTAAACTGAATACTACTTGGAAAGGAAACAGTAACACAATAATGGTGTTAATACATTTCTTCAAAGACAGAAAGAGAAAGCTTAGTTTTTCCTGTAACACAAGCTGCTTGGATAAACAAAGTTCATGCCAAAAATGAGATGCTCGTTGATGCTAGTGAGGCATTCTGCTAACTTTTACTCTTTGTGTTTCAGAAGATTACCTTTCATGTTAAACTAGCACCAGTAACAACACCAAAGGGATGTTTTCATGATGAAGTGTTTGTTTTGTATCATAGATGGAAATAATCTTCCTGCTCTGTTTTCTCCTCTTGCATCAACAGATGTTGGCCAGAACCTCTATCTGTACAGAGAGACTGGTCACTCTGTTCCTCTATAGGAAGACTAGACAGAACCAACCGATAAAACTTGACCTAAAACACAGTCTCTGCCAAGGAGGGGTTAGTGACCACTGGAAAGGACAGTGAAGTGACTTTTGCTCTTTCTCAGCCTTTTCCATTAAAGATAGCAGCCTTGAAGAGCAGAAAAATCACTGGCTATCAGCCAGTGTCTAAACTCAGCTTGGCTTCTCAAGAAGAAGTTTGAGTCTTGGGTATAAAGCCATAATTCTTGCAACACGTTAGTTTGCCCTGAGTCTCCTTCAGTTAGACTTGTCAGCCTGTAAGATGCCCTCCCATAATCTAACTGGCAGAGAGGTTTCTGCAGACAAACAGCGAACGACACACTTTTTATTGTGCGAGGCTCCGAACACAGGTCTTGGCCCGGGGCAGCTGCCCTGGGAGAGCTCCACCAGCAGCCTGGACAGCTGGGAGCAGTGCAGCAGAGACACAGGAACAGCGAAGAATCCGTGCACCCTGCTCTGACCACGGGGTCTGTCTGTAAATAAACTGCGGCAGAACCTGTTGTACGTGCATCACGCTGCCATCTGGATTCAAGCTGAATTCTTTCCCACACTCCAAATGTTGTTTAATTCATACTGGCCGCTGTTATCCTCTGCCTTGTGCCAGGACATTTTGTGGGAGGCTATCTGGCATGGGCTGAAACACTGCCAGGAAGTATATTAATAGATAAACAGTTGAGAGGCTTGTGTACCACTGCTTGGGCCCACAGCCAGGCCCGCTTAGTTTACTAGAAAAGAGAGCAAGCGGTCTTAGAAAGTTACGGAGTTCTCTTACTTTCCTGAGACCTAGGAGGGCCTGTCACCCAAAGGCCGATGCTGTGGGTAAAATGCAAATACCAAAGGCTTCTCGGGCAGGCCAGGTCTTCAGGAACTTTCTCATCTATCTGGGCTGCTGTTTTCCTTTTTACCGGAGGTTTATAGCTTTGTTCTTCCATTACCAACAAAATCAGGTGACCTGCTCTTCCTACCGTGACTTAGTCTTTGGCGTAGATGAGAGGAAAAGATAGATGATTTATTTCTTCAAATGGGCAGTGTGAGGTTTTTGAGGAGAGGCATTCATTGCCTTACACAGGTGGCCAAAATGTCCCATCAAACAGAACCCACTCGCATCCCAGGCCCGTGGCAAGGCAGACGGGAATGGCTGGTGATTGCTGTGTGTCAGGATATGGCTTCATGGTCCTGTCTATGAACATCAGCTGGCATAACACATTCCTGCACCAAGGCTTGTCCATGTCCTCATATAGAAAAAGTAGAGGCTTTCTGTTCACTGGCTGCTAGCAGTGCTGCAATTTCAGGTAGGAACAGCTCAGTTTGGGGCTATGGAGAGCCCCTTACAGACATCATTCACATAAGTATAAAATCAACCTCCTGCCCAAGAAACAGGCTATCTCTGACCTGGCAAAGTTGTGGCTGGCCTCTGGGTGTTATTTGTGTGTCTGGGTGGCACTAGCACACCCTGTCCTGAAAGTGAGCAGTTCTGATCAAGAATATAAAATCTGTGCACTAAAATAACACAACATCCTTCACGTGCCTGCTGTCCCTGCCTGGGAGTCAGATTCTGCTTCATCCAAGATAACAAGGCCTTCTGAGGCCACGTGTTTTCATGTACCATCTTCTCAAAAGTAGGAAGAAACTGTCAAAGCTACTGAAAAGTGTTACCTCGTATGCTATCAGCTGTTGCTGCTCAGCAGTCTCATCCACAGATGTTGCTATTGCACAAGCAGGTGAGCTTGGGCTTCAATCCAATGTTTCATTAAGTTTATAGTTCCACTTGATTTTAAAAACCAGAAGCCTGAACAAGTTGACCTGTTCAGCTAAACTGTCTATTCTGCTTGTCCAAGGCATCTATTCAACTTGACAAAAGCAGTTTATTTACTGTCTTTACTATCATCACAGCATGATTATATTTTTTTGCCTTTCAAAGTTGTTACTCTTTTTTTTCCAGTTGGCCAAGGCTCCCAATTTGACAGTCACTGTACTGAAGAGGTGTCTGTATGTGAATCAACAGCCCAGGTGTTTCCTGGAGGGAACAGTAAAGAGATTAAACAAAAAATTCCTCTGATCAGGCTCTTGGCTGCCATGCCTGCCCTAGCTGCTGCTCTTACAGGCGGTTGCTGCCCGCTCATCCTGAAGTCTCTCTTGCCCATTCTGTCTTGGCAGAGAAACTTGGACGTGTGCTTGCCTCAGCTTGCTGCGTGATCCAAAAAGCCCTTTAAGAGAGTTTAGAGCATGGGTTCCCATGGCACACTAGTTCATGTCTGTCATCTGTCTTTTTTCAACTAGCTTTGTTTTTCCTTTGTTTTCCAGCAGAAGGGAAGGGAGAGCCCTTTATTAGGCAGGTGGTAGAAAGCACTTCATTACAGAAACATCCAGTGGAGTCTGCACCTTTCACTCAAAACTGTGTGGTTTGTGATGTTCTGTTTTTTCTCGTAGCTTCCATACTTACAACATACTATCATCTAGCACTTCTGCTGGCTTGTCTAAAGTCCAATAAATATTGTTGTGTGTCCAACTTGGAATGTTTTATGTAGAATCAAAACAAGGCTTTGTTAAATCAAAACCCTCCTTGTTCAAACACATAAGTGTTCCCTGGGGGGAAGTATACCTTTTGTTGTGATAAATACTGTTCAAAAGACCAGGGTGATGCTCCAAAAAGAGTTAAACTGCCTCCTTGTACTTGATATCACATAAGCATATTACTGATGCCTCAAATAATTAAGGGCTAAGTGTCTTACAGTTTTATATTACAATTTTATATTTACAAGAATATATTAGCTCTTGAATGCCATTTAACTCTATAAAACAGTGATTAAAATATGTAGCAGGCTTAAAAGATTAATATCACAGAGGAACAGTCAGTTCCCATAGCATGATAAATAATTTGCAGAAAAATTATTTGTGAAGCATTGCAAATCAAATAATATTACAGCTCCAGAAAAATTATTCATGTCTGTCAGGGCTGTTTTACAACAGTAAATAATGTTTAAACCCGTTGTTGTTTTTACTAAGTATATATTTATTATCCAGGGTGCAGTTCAGATAATTTATCAACTAATTTTAGATGCATTAATGTTTTTGTGCCCGGAGTTGCAGGGTAAGATCTTGGCCCTACTGAAGGCAATAATAAGGCTCCCACTGCCTTTATGGATGCAAGTCTGCTGATAAGGCTGTTTTCATTTCGTTCTCCGTGGCATCATACAAAGTTACAGGCTCCACAATACTAATGTTTAAAAGAGAAAAAAAGAAAAGAAAGAGGAAAAAAACCCAACCTAACAACCTGTCACCAGTTTAGAGCTCTACTTGCAGTGCAAGCTGCTCTCTTTCCCAGGCCAAATGTCTTTTTCAGTGGGAGGAAAGCCAGAGAGGGAACCAGCAACAGTTTACTCTCCAGGATATGTTAAACTTCGTAAAAATACTCTGTACTGATTCAAAGGCCATACTGGCAATTCAGCTTCTAGTTATCACATGTTAATAGTGTAACATAGTAGTTCCATTTAAATTAAATATGGAAATCTATGTTCTGACTTAGTAGCTTGTAGAAAGGCTTAAATCAATATTGGGTAAAAGCTATATGACCAAATTCCTCCCTGTTTCAGCCAAGGAACCTAGGACAACGCACACCAAATGGAGGTCTGCCACCTTCTCTCTCTTCCATGCAGAATCTTCAAATCCACTGCAGAATCCTTGCTGTTGGAGATGACCTGTATTTTTGTGAAATGTTACTTTGAAGGATGGCACAGAGGATCGTACTTCTGTGTGGTAGGCTGCCTATGAAAGAGCTGGGGAAAAGTAGCCCATTGCTCTACTGAAGAATTTTTTTTTAAAAAACAGCTGCTCAATAGGTGGACATCAAAAAAATGAGAACAATGTTCTATTTCAAGATTACCTCTTTGGTTCTCAAATGCTTATCTATAGGACAAGAAAAGAAATGTGACTAGTCCCACATACAGTAAAACTCAAATTTCACTGCAGGTAGCACTAGTAAGCACGAAACTTTTTTCTTTTGCATTACAATATGGATTTTTTTCTGAATCGTGAAGACCTGTTTAGTGCTCTTAATAGGGTTCTGACTCAGAAGTAACTTTTTCTTAAAAAAAAAAAATACCCAAACCCACAACCAAAAAAAAAAAACCCACAACAAAACCAAACAAAAAACTTGTTGACTATTCTGACAACTCAAATGCGAAGCAGCAATGGGTGGGTGTGAGGACCCTGGTGGAAGTGAGGGCCATGGATCTGGGTGTTCTTGTGTGCAGAGGTATGGTGCTTTTTGTTTGGTTTTTTTTGAGGTACAGCTGACATCTTATGCTACTCATATATAAGGAGCCTTTTGTTTGCATCAAAGACATATGAAGATGCTATTGTGACAACACGTTCAGAATAAATACAGAAAAAAACACTTGTGCCTCCTTGGAGACTCAGCTTTAAGTGGGCTATTAAAGGAAATGAGGCTGCTGGGATCTTGGAGTAAGGCTCCAGCTGGCTCTTGGAAGCCAAGCGTGTGTGGCAGATGGTGGGGGCGGACAAGGCAGCTCCTGTCCTGTGTGCACCCGTGTGAGCCCCAGGAATGGCAAGGGTGCTGTTCTGCTGGGATGGAGCAGAAGGCTGAATAAGTATTGCAGGAGTAGTACAAACCCTTAAATGAAATATGTTTTCAAATACCTGTATTGCAGTAGCATCATGGAGCCCTAGTGAGAAGTAAACCATATCAAGCTGGGCTTGAACAATCAAACAACCTCGGAGGTGGGCTGTGGCTACAAGAAGCTCTAGCTGTGTAAGATGAAGTCATTGCTTTATAAACTTGGAAGTGCAAAGACTGGTAATGACGTGAGTAAACTAACCATTCAAGTTGGTGTCACTTTCAATACAAAATCCTAGCTGTTCTACAATCATAGCTGAAATCAGACCATGGCTACGACTTCATCCCAAATACTTCTGAGGCACTCTGCTTGCTGTGTAAACCACAGGCTGAATGTCCCTGGTCACTGTGGGGTGCAGCACAGCCCTGATCAAGGTGATGGCTGAATCTCACACTGTAACCCCTCAGCTTCTGTGCCTGCAACGGTGACTGACAGCGTGACTATTGAACACCCACGTACAGAGGGATAGTGCACTGTACATATGCTGCCATATGCAGAAAAAAGGCCAAATGAAATCTAGCAGAAATGTATTTTTCAGAAGAGGATAGGGAATAGAAACAGCAAGTAATCCTTTAGTGTGAATGATTGCAGCTGGTTAAGACAAAACCACCAAGTTTTCACTCTATTCCAATTTTATTCTACTGCAAAGGCATCTGCCATGTATGGTCAAAATACCAGATTTTTCTTCTTAGATAGTACAAAGAAGGAACAGAAAAGAGGAGAAGAGAAGGATGAACATCAATTCTTGGCAGCTAGCAAGTGATGACATAAGAAGCACTTATGGCAATCTCTAATCTCTAATAATTATTTTTAATTTATTTGAAAGACAATGCTATTCAGAACAGGAGTAAGTTGTTGGCAGGAGCTATATTACATTAATTTGCCTATAAATGTAATGTTTGTATCTTGCACTTCATGCACTGCTTCGAATGTTTGGATGGAAAAGTAGAGCTGTTGGTGGTCTTTGTTAGTAAGTTCAGCCTAATGGAGCTTTATGAATATAAGGAGCTGTGTGACCTGTTGCTACTTTTATTTCATTCTCTAGATCTCAAGTAAGAAAATACAAAGCAAAGTATCAAGAGTAAACACCTCTAATACTGAATTGGATTTAAGACTATGCTATAAAATTCTGTTCTGCTGGGAGACTAGACAAGGTAACACCTATTTGTCTCATGACCTCCTACCGTTGTTCATCACTGCTGTATTAATAGGACAGTCACAAAATATCTGGCATTTTTTTCCTGTTGTAGTTAAAATATTGTTTGGTGTTGAAACCTTTACTTTTTTTTTTTTTTTGGGGGGGGGGGTGCCAGCTGGGATATAGGACGTGTCTAAACTGGACAGATCATGGTGAAAAGATCTTTCTCTAAGAAGATCTTGTAACACAGTAACTTTCTGTTTGGGTTTATGATGATCTCTAGGACAATGTCAGATATCATTCCAGTCGTACTTACTCGTTTCTGATGCCAGTTAAATGGCTTCAGAGAAGGTGCCTGTGACTTCTGCTATGGGAAGCTGGAGGTCAGACAGGTCCTTTCTGCACCTAGCGTCAGTAACCGCACAGCGTCGGTTATATGCCAGCAGCGTGTGCGCTTCCACCGCGCCCCACTCTGCGGGTGGCAGGGTGACACCACCACTGACTGACAGGAGTTAGAGACCCAGAGATGTGCATGGGGACGGGGTGGCCTTGAGCTGTTGGCAGTTCTCTGCCGACCTGCGCTGGGACACATGCTGGGCTGGTAGTGCAAACCTACCTCTGTGGTTGCTGGGTTTCACACAAGTTTGCTGTCCCCATTTAGTTTGTGCAGGACAGCCTTGGTTTGCATAGGACGCAGGAATGTGGAAATTGGGAAATGGCAGGAGATATTTTAATTTTTTTATTCTGTCTCATCTAAGAACTATGTGGGCTGCTAGACAGCAACATTTTTATGGTTTTTTTGGTGACAAGTTACGACTTGCAAACAAAAGCCTAGCAGCCTGGGGGCCCTGCATGCTGGCCGCTGAGGGGGAGCCTCCCCTTCTGCACAGGAGCTAACCGCTGCGCTCCTGGAGCAAAGCACGAGACCCCCAGCCAACCCCCGAACTTCGCAGCCCCTGGCTATAAAGCACAATGCCCCACGTTCTCGCCAACGCTGCTCGTTTCCCCGGCTGTCACGCCTCGGCTGAGCGCAGCTCTTCGGGGCAGCTCCGGCCGCCTGGGGCACAGCGGTGCCCGGGTCCGGCCGCGCCCCTCCCGCGGGGTGTCTCTGCCCGAGCAGCCGCCGGAGGAGCCGCTCTCCCCGCGCAGCGCCCGCGGGGCGGACGGGCCGGGGCGCGCTCCTCGCCTCTGCCACCGCCTGCGCTCCGCCGGGGCCGGGCCACCGCGGGGCTCGCGCGGCGGGGCTCGCGCAGGGCGGCAGCTATCTCTCCTCAGCGCCGAGCCCGGCGGCTCTGCCCTGGAGCTGCCTGAGGGGCAGCGGGGGGGGACCCTTCCTTCCTTCCTTCCTTCTCGCTTCCGCCCCCAGAGCCATCGCTCGCGGGACCGGTCCGTCGGGCAGCAGCCCCCTTACCTGCGGGCGAGACCAGCTCGCCTTCGCTGAGCTCCCCGGAGTCCGAGTCCATGCTGCAGGTACCGGCGGGGGCGAGGGACCGAGGGGCAGCGTGCGATCGGCCGCGGCTGGCAGGAGGAGCGCCCGGCGCGGGAGACGGGAGCGAGGGGCGAGCGCAGGCTGCTGCCTCCTCCTCTGCTCCCAGCCCGGACGCTGGGTCCGCGCCACCACATGCAGCCACCTCGCCCAGTGCCATTGGCTGCCAGGGAGGAGCGGCGGCGGGCGGGCTCCGGGAGGGGAGGAGGCAGCGGGGGCGCGGCGGAGGAGCGGCGTCTTCCCCAGCCTGTTACACAAGTTCCTCTCGCTGCCGGCTGCATCGCCCCGGTTCGGCCGCGGGGGCTGCCCGGCGGTGGCCGCGGTGACAGCCGGGACCCGCGGCCGGACAGCTGCGGCCGCCCCGCTCCGCCCAGGGCTCGGGGCCGCTCTCGAGGCAGAAGTTCAGAGCACGGAGAGGGCCGAAAGGACAGTCCTTTGCACGGGCTGCCTTCGTGTCTTCGTTTACTTTGTCTTTTCCTTCTTCCCTTGTGGGCATATCCCCTGACCTTCAGTTGTTGCCTTGTTGCTTTTCACTAGCTCTCCCTAAGGGTCAATTTCTTCAAAAATTGGTCATTAGAATAGGGGAGGGCACCGGGCAAGTGTCAGTTCTTGGTGGATGTTAGTGCCCAGAAGGTTATTGAAGGAGTGAATTTTGCTGCTGCCTTTTTCCGTGATATTTGCAAACTCGGGGAGACAGGGCAGTATTTGGTAAATTAAGACCATGTTGGAAGGTTGTTTTGAACTCTGAGTCTGAAAACTTTATAGCTTGAACTGTGCAGACTTTACCTGTGTGCTACAGGCTACTACAGTCCTGAGCCATCCCTTAATTCAGATGGTTGAGGCTGCTTGCTCAGCTCTGGTGAGGATAGGTAGATCTTTCTCTTTGCTTTTACTCCTTTCTACAGGTCAAACATTACCTTAATTCTAGTGCAAAAATCCTAGGAAAGTAGCAGCAAGAATACTTTTCTACCTGGGAACCAAGTCTTATCGTGAAACAGGCCTCATAAGATCTATCTGCTCCACGGATATGTCACTTCCCAAGAGCCAGCCAGTGCTTTGAACACTTACCTGCAGATTACTGCAATCTCCAGCCAGATGTTTATGCCTGTTGCTGTAGATCACAGATATCTCTTTATTATGTAATTCTCTGCCCCAAAGCTATGCAGATCCTCACATTTCTGGAGAAAGCAATGCTTGGATGCTGCTTTGAAGCTCAATGTATGAAGTTATCTGTTGTCATCAGCCTATGCCAAACGCTCTTGACAAATGTGAAGACTTTCTCTGTTAGTGTATACAGTGACATTTAAAATATATCTATATATAAAAAGAGGATTCTTTCTAAACTCAGAGGGCCCTGTCAGATTCTTTGCAGTGATGGCTTATCCTATACGATGCTGAGTGTTAAGAACTACAAGAGTAAAAATGGAGCCAGAGTTTGCCTTATGTTCTAGGGTGAGTCCCAGTGTGCTCCCTGCCTTCAAATCAAGTTGAGCCTGAAGAGATAGAAGACCTCAAGCTTTCTGGCCCTGGCAACACACACATTGATATGTTGAATTTGGACACAAAGTTCTTCAATCTCTGGAGTGAAAAGTTAGGTGTTAAGTAATTTGGCATGTCATACCCATACTTTTAAGAAACTTCTGGTTTTTATTCCATGAAAATGAATTTGGACTTTCGTTTGTAATTGCTTTCATTAAATTTAAAATGGCATTCCAAATACTGCTGATTACAACCCCATAAATTAGTGTCATATAAGGAAAAACATCTAAATTCAAGTGATTCTGTGATCCTATTGTGAGGAGCAAATGCAAAATCCGAATGCGTGTATACATGTCACACAGATTAACAGAAAATGTGGAATCTACAGGCATATGATATAAACAACATAGTAACAGACAAATGGTGAGATTAAATCATGAAAGATAATCCCTGATACCACAGCAAGAACAGGATCTGAGAGCTGGAAAGAGTTTAGTCTCTCTCTGACTTCTCTTGTTGGTTGGTTGCTTGGTTGGTTGGTTTTTTTCTCTACAAATGCAACCTAGGAAACCTCTCCAATAAGAGTGTCGCAATTTAAGTCCAATAGGAAGAACAAGTTTGCATTTGAGTACAATTAATTTTCTGGGCTGTCTTTCTTTAACTGCTTAAAACTCTAATGGTGATTTCTAAGCTGGACAAATTCTGACTTTGCAATGATGGTGACGGTAACTAGGTACACGTGTACAGCGGAGCCCTTCCTGGCCCCCAGGGGCACCGGGGGCTGCCTGGTGCAGTGTGTTCTGGGCCATGTAGGGAGCTGGTACAATGCAGCTGTGTACGTGCTTCCAAGATATTCTAGGCACTGGCCTTACCCTATTTTTCTCTGTGGGTTTTTTTTTTTTTTCTCTGAGTGCATAACCATTGCAATTAAATGTTAAACTCTGAATAGTCAAACTTCTCTGCCACCAATCATGGTTCAGTTGGTAAAAGGCCAGAAGGTTTTTCATGATTCTCTGAAAGACAAAAGTCTTGGCATGGAATAGTTAAAAATGAAAACCAAATTCCACTTATTTTCATTCTTGTCAGTTTTTTTTATCCTTCCATAACCACAATAATAAATGTTGTGATGGCAATGGTGTAACTTAATCAATATCATATTGCATCAGACTTGTGATATGTACATTGGGTATTCTCATTACTGTGCTGTAGTTACTTTCTACTCCACAGTAAATGCTGTTTCAAGATTACTTTCCCTCTTTATTGCTGCTAACTGTAAAACAGTTATTGAAGTTTTCAGCTCTAACAGAATGAGCATATTGTTTCATGTCAAAACATATGGTTAGAATTCATTTTTTTCCCTCTTAATGTTCTCTGCCCAGCAGAGTCCAGCGCTTGGTTTAACATGTGACCTGGAAAATTCCATACTCTTAGAGCTCTGAACTTCATAGTTTCTGCTCATTAACAATAATTGTGCAGAGAAAAAACACAAAAAGCTTATTAACGACAATATACGTGCTAGCTAAATGCATATCGAATTAAACTCCACATGAAGAAAGTTGACATTTCATGACTTATTTATTTTTGCTTTTATTATAAATAGTGCAATTACATATTCACTGTTACAAGCTAAAGCTCTGTGACTGTAGCTCTGTGACTGTTTCCTTTATTACTAGGGTAGCCCTAGAGATAGTTGGGATATTTAGAAACCATAACTTTTTTTCTCAAGCCTCAGCTGATACATTTGCCTGCAAATCTGTACAAGTATAACTTACCAGGGGAGCTGGTAACACAGCCAATTGAAACTGCCCCACGTGTTGCGTGTATTCCCAGTTATATGATGCTGCCTGTAGCAGCTACATCGCTGTATGGCTCCTGCATTCACATTTCAGCTGCATCTGGTCTTGATCTTCATTCCATATGGAACTTATCTGAAATCCTCCTCTGCCTACTCATTGTATCTGAATGCTGGAGGTCTGCCTATGAGAGCTTTTACAATTCATGCTTTTTCACTGTTCTGTCTGGAAATTACGCTTGCATGTTCACACAAATACAATTTTACTGTATTCTAAGTACTTAAGTAGCCCAGCTACCATAGCACTAAGTCTAGTGTATTTATCCTTACAGGACTCCTGTGAAATAAGGATAATAGTATTTCTCTCTTTCAGAGAGAGGGAAATGAAAGTCAAATGTGAAGCACAAGCTTTCACCTGTATCTCTTGAGCCACACCTGAACTGTTAGGTTATCCATTTCTGCTAAATAAAAATTGGCAAGCTGCCTCTGTGCTTTGCTACTCAAGCTTTCCTCCTTCAAACTGAGCCTTAAAACCTATTCCAGGAAGCAGTCTTTCTTTTCTTTCCATTATTAAATCTATCAGAACCCCCTTTGTGCTGCCATCTTTGTGTCTGGCTTGTCTGGTAGGATGCAGGTAGGATTACAGCTGTTTGGTTATCTTGCTTCCCAATTGATGATATTATATCTTTCATATTCAAGTGCGATTGCTACCGAATGTATTAAACAGAGAAGCACCTCTCACAGGCTGATGTACTCCTGAAATGTACTGTAGCAGATTTTAGATTTTTTTTCCAATTTCTTTGTGGTGTCAGTTTTCTTAATGAAATATAAATACATACACTATCTGCACCAGTATTGGCAAGGCATGAATAACCAGTATCAAGGATCAGTAGATTCTCTGTCAACAATTTTGTTGTGCCAGGAACTTAGGGGGTTTTTTTGTTTGTTTGTTGTTTTTTTAGTGATGTCTGGAAGCAAGTCAGTATGCATATACATATATACATTCTTCATGCATTTTTAATGTATTTTAGTTGCAATAATGCATCTATTTGTAGTCTGCAAACACTCTTCATGTTTGATTTAGAATTCAAATAATTAGCAAGGTGCCTGCATTGCTTCAGTTCTAACTGGTATGCCAGCAGATATTCAAAGATCTAGATTTGTGTAGTATCTGATTTAAGCAGGGCATGTACATCCTATGTTGGGAGGGTAAACATGGAATAATGCAGTATTTTCTGTCCCTCTTCCCCTCACTTTTTTTTTTGTTTTGTTACTGTTGAGAGATATAGGGCATTGGTTCTGAATACCTATCGTAGTACGGATGTATTTTTAG